>JAZHYW010027550.1:0-17634 GCA_037355805.1 Ixodes ricinus | reverse complement strand
AAGTAACTCGTTTGCAAAACTTTGTATTGATTTGGAATAGGCGTCTGGTGAAAAGGCACCACCTCGGAGTGTTCTGGCTTACTTTATTAGATAGAAATACGTGAAGCCCTTTGTGACCGGACAGGTATAGACATATCTGTCTCTGCCCCTGTACTGTGGGGGAATTAGAATTAAGTGCCGGCATTTCTATGCGTAGTTCAATTGCAAGCTCGTTAATTTTCTTTTCTTCTGAGAATATCTTTTTCTTAAAAACAAGAAGGAAAAAAAACGTCAGTCTTTTTGTTCAGTGTATGTATGTCGTTCGTCCTTGAAAAGGTAAAAAAAAATTAAACACTCCACGTGACAAGAGGCAGGAAGTTTCAACTCTTTCACTTACCCACTACCGTGCAGTAATGCCCAGCACATTTTTATTGCCATTTCTAATCTATTAAGCGAGAAAATAAAATTAATCAATATGGAACGAGTAGAAATTTGCAAGTAAAAGCAATAACAAGACAAACGAATTTCAAGAAAAAAGTAAAAAAAATTAAAATAATTATTTCAGCCGAGGTTCAAGACATTGGACCTCAACTCAAGAGCTGGGGTCCAAGACATTGAGGAAAATAAGCGAGGGCACAAATACATTGTTCTCAAAACGCTTCATCTTAAAGGACCCAGGCAGCACACCACTGTTGGCCCAACGTTCGCCCAATTGCGGATTAATTGAATTGCAATATTGAACCCAATATTGGAGCGCAACTTGCTCCCACGTTGGACCAATTAAATTTCCGATATTCGGCCAATGACGATGCGGGGTTACCGCCAGTATTATTCCATTATTGTCATTCCATTTTATACAGTGAAATGCCAATATATTTAACCAATATGAAAACACGATGTCCAATATTGGATCCCAATGATGCTCAAGGATATAGAATATTGGGGTCCAATGATAGGCTAAGATGTCCAATATTGGTACCGAATGATAAGCCATTTTTGCAATAATGTTAACCAATTATATTCCGGCAATTCCAATAATGTAATCCAATCCCAAAACAATTCATCTAATGTTGTTATCCAGTTACATACCTGTTTCTTTTTGCAGTACTGGCAACCAATCATAGACAATTTTATCGTATCATAGGTATTTGATCACAATGTAATTGATGCAGAGGTGCAAGCGAGCTGCAGAAGAATAAGGGTAATAATCCCTGGAAAATGGAAACAAGAGGGTCAAGGACAAACAAAAATCTTTATGAGATTTGTGTTTGTCCTTTGTCCTTCTTGTTTCACTTATTTACGGATATTATCGTTAATCATATGTATTTGATTTTAAGACAGTTTATGTCAAATAAAATAAACCTGAAGTCATGTATGTTTGCATTACCCTCAGTGACAACAAATACATTAAATGTTTTAACAAATTTCATTTATTTCACCAGTGACATCTCCCCGTGGCAGAACTAATGAATATCGGACATTTTTGTCAGTGCCAAATTAGCCAAAATAATAGGGACGACAAATTAATGTTCCTATGAAGCATCAACCTCCAACTTAGCTATAAATTAACATTGATTTTCAGGAACATTGCTGCCTTGGATATATCTTCGCTTCTAAACCTAATGTGTTTCAGCAGGATTCCCAGCTCGATGACGACTTTTATGTCGCGAACTGAAAAGAGCTGCGAAAGACAATTATACATCTTAGCTTGTGTAAAAATTTATCAAAAGCTGTTATACGTTCCGGAAAAAACGCAACAACGTAACATCAGGTGATTACCTGCTAAAAGAGCAAAGGCGTTTTTGTTTCTTAACAATTCAATTTGGGCAGGTCCTTGACGCACAACGAACATCATATTTCTTGTGAACAAAGAAAACAACATACAATTAAAATATAGGCGCGATGCAAGAATAGTTTTGCCTTCCATTGGGCGAAAGAACATTTCAGACATAACAGAGACAAAATGCGTTATAAATTGGTAACGTACCCGTCTAATAAACTTCTCCAAAAATCGAACAAGAAAAAATAATAAGACACAAGCCCTTTCAAGGGAAAACAATGGGAAGAGTCGTATAGATTCAATAACGATTGGATAAAGGTAGATATATCTTTCTCAGTCAGGCGTATTCGTGTTTAGGGTAAGACACGTCATCTCATACTGAACTAGTTTACTCGGGTCAATGGAAAAACGCCGCTTTATTCTTAGAATCAGTACACCGTTATATTGTTTTAGCGAAGATGTAGTGCAATCAATGCACAGTCGTGTCAGAAAATTATCTAGATTTAATAGGAAAAAATGAAAGACGTTTACAATTCTCCGTAATGCCGAATTAGAGCGTAGCTCTTGAGGAGGAGGACGGGAGGGTACAGAGGGGAGTTTATACCCGCTCTCCTTCGTACACTCCCCTTCTCCTCTCCTGCTCCCCTCCTATTTAGCGGAAAATTTTCACTAAATTTCCCGCTAAATTTAGGGAAAGTTTCCCCGCTAAATATAGCGGGGATATATTCCCGCCAAATATAGCAGAAACTATACCAACATTTTCCCGCTAAATTTAGCGGGAAATTTAGCGAAACTTTTTCCGGTATATGTGCGGGAAAACCGAATTGGTGTTAAGGTCACGTGACGTCAATTTCCCCGCTCAATTTAGCGGGAAATTTTTCCGCTAAATTTAGGGGAAACTTTTTCCGTTAATTTTCGCGTGGCGTCACATTCATTCATGTGACGTCATGTGTGATTTTATGAGGGTATAAGTTTCCCGCTAAATTTGGCGGGAAATGTTTTCACTAATTTTAGCAGCAAAAGTTTTCCGCTAAATTTAGGGGGAAATTTCCGCCAAATTTAGAGGGGGAAATATTACCCTCGTGACGTCACACGTGACTTCACGTGTGACGTCATTATGAGAAACGTCCCAAAATGCAACGCGCGGTTACGCCGACAGTGACGGGGACGGCGACGGCGACGGCGACGGCGCCGACAACGCCGCTCAACCCGGAAACGGGCGCCTAAGAGCTGCGCTCTAAAACGCTCCAATTAACCTAACTCACATAGATTCGTTTTTTTAAAGATTTTTATTAGTAAATAGACATCACATATTTGACGCAGCTTAATTTTTTATTTCTTTCTTTCCTTCCGTCTAGAACATGCAGAAGAGACAAGAATGCGATCTGAGCAAAAATATACATATGTGGTCAATCGTTAGTTATAGAGATTAAAAGAAAGCTGAAATAACCTCGAAAATTGGAAGCGAGCAAATTTGTAAACAAGTGCGTGGGCACGTGATATTTAGTCGCCAGAAACAAAAACAAGACAAGATATACAAAGATCCTCATGTCACAACATCTCAAAAGGGTTCCTCTTGGAAGTTATTAGCACCTAGAGGATACTGATAAAACCTGGAAAACAACTTGACAATTTCTCGGTTATATTTGCTATTCTGTGTCCAAAGTTTAGGCACACTCTCCAGCATTGTCCATGATAACTATTTTGTTATAGAAAATATTGGTGAATTAACTTGCTATCCTGGTTATGTATGTACACAATGATACCGGATTAGTTTAAGAAGAGAAATTAAGAGAGCTAACAAACTCCTCGATAATACTAGAAATAACACAATCCCGAGACTGCAGGAAGCCAATTAAATTAATCGTTTTACGTGCGCGTGTCGGTATTTGTCTTGTACAGACGGCGGTTGTAATATGTTTAGTTTAGGATTTGCTCTTAATTTAGTTATTAGTTATTGGTTGTAAGCAGTCTTGGGTAGTAACGCGTTACTAGCAACGCGTTACTGTAACTTCGTTACTTTTTTGGTAACTTGTAACTGTAACGAGTTACTTTTTAAAAATGTAACTTGTAACTGTAGTTCTATTACTTTTTTCTGAGGTAACGATGAAAGTAACTACGTTACTTTTGTCGTTACTTTCCAGTTATTTATGAATAATATATCATTGAACGAGAACAATCTAGCTATATCTCGCACTTTCCCAATTGCCTGTTTTGACATTGCGAGTGTCATGTTGGCCTTGCACAAACTTGTGAACACGTTCTTCCTCGCGAGTCACGACCCGAATATAGCCACGTGTAGATGTGATAAAAAAAAAAACTCTAGTTAGGTTTTGCACGGGTTCGTACTTTGCGGCAGAACACTTACATCTTGGTATATCTTGAAGCCCTATCTTTGTTGCGGTTGTTCTTTTTTCTTTGCAAACGCTTTTTAATCGGGTGAATCAACCGTGAAACAAGAATACACACGGAGGGCACTGCGAATGTTTCGTATTTTGATTAGCGCCACTACACCGCACTGCGCATGTTTCGTATTTCGATTTGCGCCCCTACTCCGGAGTGGCGTCAACAGTCGAGGCAAAATATACTGCTGTTTGCGCGGGGTTTGCTTGTTGCTCTGGTTGCGCGGGGCCTGTTCAGCAAGGGCGGGAACGTGCTCGTCATCAAACGAGGGAAACGTTCAGCCACTATTTCTAGAAAGCAACTGCTGCGAAGTTACAATATAAACTAAAAAGCATATTTTTATTTTATGCAATAAATCTAGGTAAGGGGCTTTTTCTGGTTTTTCCTAAATTTTTAGCGTTATAGAAAAGTAACTGAAAAGTAACATCGTTACTTTTAAAAGTAACTGTAATTGTAACGAGTTACTTTTTTGTTGCGGTAACTGTAACGGTAACTTCGCTACTTTTTTATTGAAAGTAACTGTAACTGTAACGAATTACTTTTTAAAAGTAACTTACCCAAGATTGGTTGTAAGGTCGCTCTATAATAATCGCCGTTACACACAAAAAGAAAAGAGAAAGAAAACAATACTGACGAAAAAAAAAGATAACAACGGCAGATGGTGAGTGTTGGGCAGTAGTGAACAGGAAGCCCATCCGGGTTCGAAACGTCGGGCACGAAAAACAAACAGAAAACGCTCATATATTTTATTGATGAAAAACATTATCTCAGCAATTATGCTGGTCTACTACTTCGCAAGAAGAGAACGTAAAAACAACAGACTGAACAAAAATGTTGGAAGTTCATACTAAATAAATAAACAAATTCACGTTCACATATGTGACATATATGTTGTTCAGTCGATTACATGCGATGAGAATGTTACCGGTATTGTTGACGCCGTTCACAAGTCACCGTGCATATTATGCATGGCAGTTCCGTGAACTATAACAACAGAGGCTTTACTCTCTTAGTGAAGATTATATTACATCTGCATGCAATTTTTTTTATGCATCGTACAAAATAAAATCGGGTAAAACAATTTGTCAACTCTTCAATGCAGTTCTTTTGGAACGCCCTGGAAGCGCCCCTGAAAAAGGACTGTCATATACCCCTCGTTTACAGGCCTGCCTATGAATCCAAGACGTTTAGAAAATTGGCGAACCAGCAGACGCGGAACAGTACACAGAGACGCGAGCGATCTATATGCTCTGTTTCACCTTGTGTTGTACCGCAGGAAAGGCTACAAGTGCGAGCTCCTTGCTCTAGGGCACATCCCGGCGGCACAAGCTCTCGTGCGTTAAGAGTAGCTGCCAACGCTATGAGCTCGCGCTTCTAGCCTTGTCTGCAGTACAACATAAGGTGAAACGGAGTATAGCTCATTCTTCAAGGTCCTCGGTCTAAGGGCACAACAAGTGTCGCGAAGCATTTTGAGCTGTGAAATAATTCTCTGCGAACACTGTCAAACTGTAGTGCCCGTGTATACCTTTATGAAGGAAAATCAGTTATAAGGGATTACTGTATAAAGTGAAATCATTTGCCACATGCGACGACCTTTAATCCGCTTTGCATGTCATGCTTTTACCACTTTCATTCCACGCGTGACGTCACGTTCCACGTAAGCGTTTTGGGTTGATTGAAATCCTCGCGCGAGGTCATGTGGCTGTGGCGTCATGACCCTATCGGCCAATCCTGAATTTCAGCGCACGCCCCCGACGTCGGCTTTTCTGCGACACGAGCTTCTTAACGCTATTACGTTAAAACTAAACAAGGGAGACAAAAGCAAGGACTGCACGAGCTGTGTGCCTGACTAGGGGCGTGACTTTGTCGACGATTCACGAGACGCGAGAGTAGCGTTTGAGAAGCGTGTGATAAAACGTTGACATTAATTTGCTTTAGCGGCATCAAAAGCGCCTAACGCCAAAGTTTTTTTTTTGTTTTTTTTTCGAAAATTAGTGGTATACTTTGTTTCCCCTTTAAATTGGTTCGGAGACGAAATGTGGTCTAAACAAGGAAGAGGAGAGCGGCGGCCAAGCGCACGCTCTCGTGAAGCGGCCGCCAATGGTTATCTCGGAGCCGTTCTGCTCAGTTAATGGGAGAATAGGCATCTCTTTCGCGTTCTTTTTGTGGTTACAGTCGCCTTTCGCTTCTTATTCAGATGCTTGGCGCGTTAAAGTACAGTAATTTCATAGACACGGTACCGCTGCCTAATTAATGTTTTTGGGGTCATGACGTTCAGAAAAAAGCAGTACCTAAAATACTTTATAAATTTTATTTTTATAGGGTACTCATTCAACTAAGCATAAAACGTGACGCACTCTTATCATAAATAAGGCATAGGTGTAGATGTAGACGAAACGGGAACTGAAGGCGCTTAGAATGGCTCGAGTGGTGTATGCATTCCTTCGCGGTGTGGCTACTTTTCCGTCCTTACTTGGACACGTGAAACGCGGTGATTTATTAGAGCACTTTTCTTCTCCGAGAAAAATTCGCGGGAGCCTACACCCATCCACCGTTCTCGAGAAATCTCGGAGCATCACGGACAGTGATGTTGCCGGTGATGGAAGCTTTCCTCCCGTGATCCGCGAGTACCAGAATATGCGTGCCGAGACTTCAGTTCTTGCATTTTATTCTTAGGGTGCGCGTTTTTGTATCATTGACTGAAACTGTGCCATTTCAAAATATTAAAAAAAGATTGAATAAAGAAAGGTTATCCTGTAAGAACGCGGGAGCTTCGGGATTCAAATTCGAAGAAGACATAACAAAGTAGACGTGAAAAGTGCTCGGTGTTGATGATACTGAATCTTGAATGCCATGGCACGTTTGGGTCGTGTGTTTGCGTGGGTGGGTACATATATGATATATATATATAGATATCCAAATTTTTGCTTATTATACATTTTAAAGAAAGTCAACTACCCCGAAGAGTATTTCTAATTACTTCCTTCGTAGATCACTGTCAAAGAGGCGGCTTTGATCAGTGTTGTTGTAATAGGAGAAAATAAGATTTATTGATATAAAAACATAATGCGGCAGTTTATGAAAAAAATTACTGGCGACTGAATTTTCAAGACAACTTCTAACAGACATGTAAAATCGTAGACGTTTAAATTGCTCTTAATCTTAAGTTCTTTTATTCATATTTCACTTAGGTTTTCTCCCAGGAGTGTACATGACCGTTCTTTTGTAAAACTAAAGTGTTACTTTATCCAACCACTAAATAGTCACTTGTAATACGCTCGTGCTTAAAAAGTATTCCTTTTTTAGGATGATATACAGCCCATGACTAATTTTTTTAGCTGGCCTTTCTAGCAGACAATTCCCGCTTGGAAGTCAGGATTGCGCCTTCCGCAGTTTAACCCCGGTTTAAACCATAGAGTTATTATAATGTACACTAGAGGTTCAACTGGCGCTAGTGTGCTGACGCAAAATGAAGCAGACAGCAACCAGTCCAAAATTGACTTCCGGTAATGCATTTCTATGGGGAAAAGTGAGTGCATTTTCTCTCTGCGCTCGATCATAGGAGCAAAAATCCCAAATAATTCGTACGTACTAGGTAGCTTGGAACATTTCTCAGTCAGGCCGACGAAATAATTGGTCAGTTACGGCGTTTTTCTTTCAAATTCATCGCATTAAAAACGGTGCTAAAACGGCTTCGTACGTGTATTTCTGTGCACTGTCGGACACTGTTAGCGCGAACACGACGTCGGCGCTTTTCAGCGTGGGGGATATACGTGCCAAACGAACGAAGAACATCTGGAAATTAAGAAAGACGGCAAGAACTACGCAGTAACACTGGATCAGTAACTACACGTGCATGTAGGATCAAAATTAATTGAAGGCCACGTAATCTATTCCGATTTTAAATAAGTACCGCTTTATTCTTTCTGCTCTGAGCGAAGCTGCTTGTTCTACTTTCAAAATATCACCCGCGCGCTCGAAATCTTTGAGAACAAGTGCCCGGTAAAAGCTGCCCGGCAGAGAAAACATAACGAAGAGACACCTTTCATAGCCCACGGACTTTATTCTCTACGTTTTGAATGTTTTTATCCGCTGATGCACGACGGGGTCATTTTCATATAGTGACAGGACTGGCATATTATCACTATATAAGCGTCACCGGAATGCTGGCGAGCCTTGAACACACTCTATATTCCTTTCGATTGTAATTTTGCTTCGAATCGTCGCTTGTTTTTACACACCTGCTGCGGAACAAACGTTTGGGACTGAAATGTAGTGAAGTTAAACATCGTTCACTGATGACGAAAAATGCGCTAACTAAAGCAATTACACTTTCACAGTGTTAATCAAGGAACATACTATTCGGTTCGAACCAAATAACCAAAGTATTCCGTGTTATTTTTCGGCGAAGAGGCAAAATGCACGCGCGTTTCCCCATAGGAATGCACAGGAGCACCGCAAAAGTAGACTGGTTGCTGTCTGCTTCAATTTGCGTCACGGAAGTCGCATAGACACTAGCGCCAGTTGAACCTCTAGCGTACATTATAATAACTCTATGGTTTAAACTGTTATCATTAAAAAATATTATCTTCCTGAAACTGCTTCTCTGAAACGTATAACATTTATTAAATAGCATATAAATAAAAAAACCGATTGCTTGACTGAGCATTTTCTAATAACTTGTGAAGTGAGGAATACACCGTGAGAGAAAATGAAGAAAGCTCGTCCGCGCCTTAAAACTACGGAAACAATTATAACATGAGCAGTTCGAAAATAAAAGTGTATCACCCCGTATACCTTAAAGAAAATTTGTATCGAAACTCTCGATACCCCAGATAGCTTTGTTCGTGCTCCTAATGCTCTTTCTTAACGCCCTTGCTTATGTCTTTTTATTTCTCTGGGGAGTTCTGGCGTTTAGACGAAAGACAGCCCTTTTATTTTAGACTGGTTTTTAACCCTCGCCGCAGTTTATCCTTTGCACTAAAACTTTAGTTGCGTTCCCGCGGGAGCTCGAAGAAATAATGTCCTCCTGGAAGAATGCCTGCAGCTCAACGAAAACAACAACAGGATAGTTGGGAGGTAAAGGACAGGAGTCCAACTGACGAAGAACCAACGCGCGCCGAACAAGTAACAAAGGAGGAATGTCGATCGCCATGATTAGACGTGCAAGCATGAAAGACGCGGAAAAGTGAAGAAAATACATAGTGTAATCAAACCGTTTCACTTCTACTCAACACTAAGTGTGATGAATGGATTATAGTGTCGGAATCTCTTAAACTGATAATGAGCGCAACCGGTTTTATGGTCATATCGTAGGTTATCCGTGGTGCGCTGCTACTACATCAGTAAAAATGATAATTAAAGCACAAATAGCGGACGTCTTACGCTGAACATTTTTTTCTTATACATTTTGTTTTAGCATATGTGCAAACTCAGATTTATTAAAAGCGAGGTAGTTAATGAATTGTAGATATTTAGATTGGGAACGTTAATGTTTTTGAGAAATATATAAAAATCGACTCATATGCAAAAAACGTAATCAGTTCGATATTATAGAAGTGACTCAAGAAGATCTGTTTCACAAAATTTCCCTATCAACAATCAGACCTATCGCAAAAACGTATAGGCTGAGCCTCTCATGATCAACTGTAAATATAGCAGAGTGGTTTCTGTTTGTACCTATATCCATTGCTAACCACAGAGAAATCTAAATGACATGAGTTCTGCCCGCAAACTACACAGGCACAAAATGTGATAAAGAGGCATCTCCCCCATTAGAACACAAGAGAAAATATAAAATCCTAATTCATAGCCAAACGCACAAAAGAAGCACTGTATCCCTGTCGTCCTTACTACGCCAGTGGAAGGCATATCTTGAGCTAGAAAGAAATGTTAATAGACGCGAGAAAAGACATCAAAGATTTCTAGCCATGACGGGAGGAAAAAACAATATAAAATGACGTTCGACAAATACATTGGAGACTGCAATGCGTTTATTATTTTGTCTTTGTGCTTTCGCGTTTGTCGTGCGGATTCTGGTTCACCGTAGCTGAAATGATTCGACCCCAAAGAGAGGCTCTGCAATTACTTATAATAAATAAAAAGGAAAGAGTAAAAGCCGAAAAGATCCCGACGGGTTTATTCTTCGTCGGTCATAACCGCCCGGAGAAAAGCAGAACTCGACCGAGTTTTCTCAGCTCCCTTGAGCCTTCAGCGCAGCACATATTATGCTAATGTTTTGCTGTTTTCATGCTTTTCAGTTATATTCATCCAGAGAAGAGCGGTAAGTAAGCGAGCAGTGAAAAGAAAACTGTGCGGATCCCCGAGTCAATCTGGGTTGTTGTGTGTTTTCTCATGGTTTTTGCTTGCACTTTTTTAACACAATTTTTTTTTTAAACTTTTTGTTTAAACTTTAGTTGTTTTCTGAAACAGCCATCGGCAAATCTAGATGCCGGCTTTTAGCAAAGGAGTGTAAGCAAAGCGTTTCATTGAAGAGATAACTTTAATGTAATTTGATGCTAAAGGCATCAAACGTTAGACTATACCTTCAAACATTCATGCTTGCGTGAAAAAGAAAAGAAAAAAAACGTTGCGGAATTAATTGGAGCATTCAGATAAAAGCGAGTATTTGTTATTCCCATCACCACAAAAAACGTTCTCTGGAAAGAAACTTTTTGTTGATGAGCAATGGTGGAATACAGTTTATATTGGACCGATTGCTCACGACGCCAAGGCCAGAGCAATTTTTCATTATATGAACTTCGAGACCCTCGTAAGTAAGGTTCCAGACGAATGACTGCATCCTATATTATCAGAAAAGGTAACTTTGTAGATCCTCGGAAAAACGAAAGTGTAGACATTTAGTGCATTGCAAAAAAGTAAACAAAACCAAAAAGTATGGCGGGTTCTTCGGATGTTAGCTTGCCAGTTCTGCCTACCGGGAAAAGACAAATCAGAAAAAATAAGGGAATGTTTTATTCTAAGGAAACGACAGCACAAATGGCAACGCAAATACGCGTGTTTGGAATGCATCGCGTCAAGTGATCACGCTTGCTCACCCAGGGGGAACGGAGACGCATTATAATGAAAATCCCCGAGCGCGTCTGTCCTCCTGGATCCTTACTTGTGCATTCTTCTTTCCTTCGGTCTGAAGTCCTTTCTATGGTAATGTATGCTAATAGCGTGCTGCCGTTTAATTTATTCTTTGGTCCTTCAATGAGAAGAGAGCTTGGTGCCGTTATTCAGGGCCCAGATACGGACAGCCGCGAGCAAGTGCCTGTAGAAGTAATTTGATGTGGCTACATTTGAACGCCGCCTAGGGACTTCCGCTCGTAACAATTCCCGATATATATCTTCTTTTTTTTGTTCCACTCAAAGACGTTTTTGTAGCGTGAGCTACACTGGCCGAGGTTGAGCAGTTTCGCGTGGCTCGCATAATGAGCCGTGCTCCGTGCTGCGCAGGCGCGAGGAGCAGTGAGGTCACATGGCGCACAGCTGGCACGCCGGAGCCGCCGCCACCGCGGGCTCCGCCGCCACCGCGCGCGCCTTGCCGGTCTGCGCAAGCGCGAGGAGCAGTGACGTCACACGGCGCACAGCTGGCGCGCCGGAGCCGCCGCCGCCGCGGGCTTTGCCGACACCACGCGCGCCTCGCCGGTCTAAAGGCTCTGTTATACTCCGACGTAACGCGCGCGCCAACGAACGCTGGCCGAAGTCGGTTACGTCACGTCAGTCACGCCGCGCACGTCAAAATTCGCCCTCTTTATACTCCGGCGGACCTGGCGACTCCCGCGGCGCGCGTCGGTGGGCCGTCGGCGCGGCGCATGCGCAGAATCTGACTACGGGGGCACGTTTCCTGCGAAAGTGCGCCACTTCTGGTTCCTTTTCGTTTCGAATAGCAGACGAAACTTCTCGCGCTTCTCGAGCGCCAAGTTCGAGCGATGGCGTGGACGTACCTTGCACGACGAAAACTCGCGCTTGCACTGTTGGTGCACCGCCTGCGCCGCAAGCGTAGGCGATCAATGTACATACGTACATCTTTGACAAGCGCACGGTCTACGGTGCTCAAGCTTCTCTTGTCGTAGACAGACGGGTGAGGACGAATTCCCTCGATCAGCTTCTCGACGACCGAGTCCGATTCTTCAAACATGACGCCACACGGAGTGGTGCTCCCGTCGTCTGCTATTGCTCGATTTCGCCGCGCTTCCCCGCGAGGGCTGCCGGGAGCCAGCGCGTGATGCATCCTGGTCCGGCGTCGCTGGCGCGGCCGGCGCGGAATACGGCATGCTCCATTTTGGCGTCGAGGCGGTCAGGCTGCGTCGAACGCCGCCGATCGCGCCGGTTACGCCATGACGCCGAAGTATATAGCGTCGGGTTTTCGCCGACGTGACGTCGCTGTGACGCGCTCGCACGCGCGCACGCGTTACGTCGGAGTATAACAGAGTCTTGAAACATTCCAGAGGAGTGACGTCATAGCCGTGGCAGACGCACTGGTGCCGCCGCGTGCCCAGCTGTCCGCCTCCAGCTGCGCAGTAGCCAAGTCTGACGCTGCACCGAAGCCGCTTGATAGCGCCTCTCATTTTGTGCGCTGAGCGCACGCTACGTATATCCTGGCATAGCCGAGCTAAGCCTCCGCAATTTTTTTTACGTGATAGAAGTAGTTGTTGTCTAACACCAGTTGTTACTGCCTAGGTTTGTGTTGCACATAAGCATATCTCTATATGTACTAGATCTACCGCGTTTCGTAAAGAAAAAACAATATTTTGAAACGGTAATTCTGTCTATACTTTACCTTTTCAGCAACATTTGGCGCGAATTGTTCAGAGCAAAATAATATAAGACAGTAGAGTCACATAAATCATTCAGACAATAAGAAAATTAATCAAGGTTCGCGCCGAAAAGAGCATTTATTTTCTCAGAATAATTCCTGGTCGGAAATATAAACTATTTCCTTGAACCGACACTATGTAAAACGGCAATATAACATATGCTCAACTTCGAAATATACTACGCAAAATAAGATATGTATTTGTGAAAAAAATATAATGTCACTAAAGTTTTGTAAAATAAATACTGTCTTGATACCTCCCTGAATATACGCGGCTTTGGTAGATTTTATAAACAAAAGTCTGCTTTAAGTGGATGATTTCTTTATTGAAATGTGGTTCTTATTTAATTGCTTTAGTTGCATACAACACTGTAAAATGTAATTTCTTTTATTGGTATAGCTCTGTGCATGACTATCATGAGTCGCCCGTAATTATATCAAACTAATATCTAATATCTAGCGCTATTGTGAACTACAAATTGAGAAAAGAAGGGTGCATTCAAATATTGTATCCGAGTTGCACTTTTGTCCCCAATAATAAAACATATGCTTAGTGAGCCCACAAGCTTATCCCAGGCAACATTTCTATCCATAAAAGATATAGTAAGTGTGCAGGCAAGCTGGTGAATGATAACCGCTTTGAACTAACCTGCAACTGGGAAAGAAGAGGAAAGTATAAACGTCGAAGGAACAGAAAATAGACAAGACGATGTCTTAAGGGCCTCTAGCTCGTTTATTTAGTTCACCTCTTTATATATTCTCAAACTCAATGTCATCACCACTAATACAGAACGACGAAGTCAATACAATTCAAGCGCCGCAACCACCAGAAGCAAAAAAGTAAGAATGGGAAAAACCTTACAGGTCGATACTCTAAGGCAACAACCATCGTCTCAAACTTAATCAAAAGTATTACTATTCTATATTTTTATTATAAACATCGTTCCCACTCGTGATACGAAATACCAGCAAAACCCTCAAACATCGAAACAACCTTCGGGTCAACTCAACGTGGGAAACATAAAAACTCAATAACAACCCACAGAAAAAGAAAAAAAAAGGAAGGGGGCCTTACTTTTATCCTGTGCAGCCAGAACATGGGTTCACTGAGCACTCTTCAAAACAAAACACAACCACCATGCTAAAAAAAAAAGCATTCACTTCTTTGTTAAGTGTTTGGTGAAAGTTAAAACATTCTTGTTGCACCTGAATTGTATAGACTTCATCCTTCTGCGTTGGTGGTGATGACCTTGAGTTTGAATCTGTATAAAGTGGTGGACTAAATAAAGGAGCTAACTGAGTTTGGGACCTCGTCCTGTCTGCTTTCTGTTCCTTCTACGCTTTGATGTTTCTCTGCTTCCCCAGTATCAAGTTAATCTGACGTGTTTATTAATATCCTTCACTTTCTGAAAGAAGCCTCGGTAACAAAAAAAATGGACCCAAAAATCCGGATGTGGTATATAATAGACATCATAAGCTTATCTTCCTTTCAAGATTATAATAAATTTAACGTTAATATTTAAACCAAACACGGGAAGTTAATTCCCTAGTAAAAATGTACATGGTAGACAGAGACGACGCCATAAGATTTTACTTTTGGAAGATGAAGATACCATTAAATAGATGAAGTAAAACATCAACTAAGCACTTCAAGACAGGCGCGAACTTCCTGTTTGCACTCTATTGCAGTCTACTAAATCTGCGCAATAATCACGTAGACACGAGCTTAGTACTGGTCGGAAAAAGTGTCTCAAATGTTAAAAAAGATATTTTTATGAAGTCAGTTTATTGTTGTGGTAACTAGCAGGTGCCGCTGATGCCAGAGGCTCCAAAGAGAGTAGACGTTTTCTATACACAGCTTCAGGAATGAAAATCAGTAGGAAAGGTACTGAACAGAGAAGGATCCCATCAAAGAGAACGCACGACACCCGGAGGCTAACGGTGATAGGGTATGTAAACAAATAAATTGAACATAATTTTATAGGTGCTAACTTCTCTCGTTCAAAGGATGCTGAACCGAAGTTTGAGGCTCACAAAACAAGACTGTAGCGATAGAAGGGACGCTGCAAAACACCAAAGCATCATTCATTCAGCGAAATCTCTAACATATGGTTATAATTTTGGAAAAGAAATGCGCTATTGAACACGGCCGGCCAAGCCGACGAGGCATGTGACGTCACGATTGTCAATCCCTCTCCTCTTCGCTTCGTCCCTTCGAACAAGTGAACCAAAGCGAGGAGGAGAGAGCGAGGCGGCTGGCCCTCGTTCTCAGCTATTCGAACAGAATAGTGACGTCATATTCCTCGCTTGATCGCGCCCTTATTGTCCAAAAAATATGGTCATCCGTTTGAGTATCGATGTATGAGTGTTTTGTAGTTCGCAGCGTCCCGTTCAACGCTTCTGCGGCCTTATTTTACTGAAATCCAAATTTCGGTTCAGCATCCCCTTATATTATAAGACTCGATTAATCCTCCTGCGAGACCTGACTCCTCTTCTAAGCTCCCGTTGAATTGTTTCTTTACGTTGTTCCAGTTGTGGCGCCTAAATATAAACTTCGATCACTTTCTGTTTCGTGTACGCCGTATGACACTGATAACGCGCAGTTCCTTTAGCTTACAGGAGCCTGTGTGAGCATGCCCTAGAACCGAAATGTTGAAAGTCTTGTCCAAATATTCGGTATTACTTTCAAGGGCCCCAAAAACATTTTTATGTGCCCCTGGGAAGAAAACGAGGGGAAATAACAAGTTGCCACCTATCAAAAGTTGAGACTTCCCAGCAAATGGCTTTCCGTGATTTTAAAGAAGAATGTGACAACCAGCATTATAAAATATTTCATAGACCTGAGGAATCTGGAGTGCATTGGGGATACTATAGATGCGAAAGTAGTCAATTTCTCCGAAAAGCGCGCAGCAGAAAACACGCAGGCTAAGAATATTAGAGAGTTTTAACAAAGACATGGTCTGAATCACATTGCTATTTTTACTTTCTATATATGCTTTTGTTTCAACTTCGCCATTTTTTAAACTTCACAACTTAAGCGATACAGGTATCTATATATAATGGTAACAAAAAAGGATTGAATCCTATACTGAAGGGTGTCATTTGTAATGTTTCTTGTCAATCGTTCAAGTCTGGCATTTTACATTTAATTTTATTTATGCAAAGAAATTCTGATAATTGCCATTAAACTGTCTTGTTTCAGACATCCTGTTATGTTTATTTTATAATCCAACAGGTGTAATATTTTCCGCTAGTTTACATGTATACTTGCTTATATTTCTTTGGTGACTTGTTGGTTGTTTACTTAAAGCTGTTAAACATTTGAAGCATCGCGGCGATTTTTTTTTTTGTTTCTCAATAAAGTCTTGTGAGATGGGGTGCTGCGCCGAAATGAACTCACAATTTTTCTTCAGGAGAAATTTACGGCAAAACGTTTGTCATATCTGACAAAACCATCATAAACAGAATACGTTTTTTGGGGTTCGTAACTCTCGGTGCCCTTGTTTATTTACCGATACTCATAGTGTCACTTCCAACAACTAAGCACCTTGCTGCGGCGGTGACAAAATAATTGGTTCTCTCAGTCAAATAGCATTTCGGTTTGGTTTCTTGCTTTTTACGTTTATAACAAGTTACACTTTCCAAATTTTACTAAACGTTAAAAGAAACACATTCTCGATTACGTTACAATTTCAGCGTTGTGTGAAGCGAACGTTTACTGTTTGCGCACCAGGATGTTTTATCATGTAAGGTGGTGGAATTTTTGAAGGATTGCCTTTGAAAGGTCTTGGTTTAAGAAACAAAAGCAATATTCACGATAAAAACAATGCAAGCAAGGGTCAAGTTCGTAGCCCGAAATTTTGTCAGTCTGAATTTCGCTTGCGTTTACATGCTTCCTGGTGTCTTCCTGTATATGAGCAATTATAAACTAATCTAGTTTAGTTCGGCATTCAGTGTGTTTATAGCATAAATCTACACGAGGCCAAACTTTGGATTCGCAGCTTTTTGTATATCCTGTTCCGAGTACTAGTTAAAGCAAATGCAGGTTTGGTATATATCGACATATCAAAATAATAATTTCTATTTTCCATATTAACATTTTTGACAGCAGAGAGTTGTCATAGATTCACGTCTTCCTTCTCTGAAAATTTAATTAAGTTAGGAGTGATATATCTACAGTGGTTGTCCCCTTCGTGTACGAAAAAAGCTGGTGAGAGACATAGTTTAAAGTTAGTATCTAATAAAAAATAAGTTTTAGGGAAAGCTCCTATGCAAAAAAAAAGAAATCTACTCTACGTATTTTGTATTTTTTTGTTTTTGATTATTATTATGAATGTTTACGGAACCCTTAATAAAACAGCATATCAATAAACCAAATATAAGAAGCTGCTTTGAATTGTAAGCAAAGTGGTCGAGGAATCAGGATTAGCTCTAATGAAGTTCTTACGAGGCTAGAGCCGTCTTAAAAAAAGCGATCGGTGCAATGTCTGAGGTGGCTCACGGTAAGTCGCCGAAGATGTTGGTTGGGGAAGAGTAAACCCAGAACTTGACCAACATACTTGATCTCTAGGTTCCTTTTCTACTTTTCTCGGATTCTCCAAGGGGCACAGGCAATGCCATTGAGACGGCATCAGTCGACGGAAGCTGG
>JAZHYW010027549.1:0-18060 GCA_037355805.1 Ixodes ricinus | reverse complement strand
TCTTATGTACTTCCGTTCAGTTACGTGTGCTACTATTGTGCCAAGGGGAGATTTGAGAAATGAGAGATTAGTTTGCTTCACTGGGGGTGGGAAACACGTGGCGACATGGCAGGAAGCTCGTAGACAAATGCATGTTACTGTTTAGAAGGTATGCAAACGGTGCAGTTCCTTGGCAATCAATGAAGAGCAGCAGAGGTTCATTGACATACTGTCGAGACCGGTTATAACGAAGTCAACGGGAATCGTAAATCACTTCGCTATATCCGCTAATTCGTTATAACCGACGTCGGTTATAACGAAGTGCAAAAGGAAATGGGAAATCGTGATCGCTTCGCTGTAGCCGCTATTTCGTTATAACCGACTTCGTTATAACCGGCCTCGACAGTACAAGGTTTGAGAATCCCTACTCTAATGCACAAGAGACACAGGACACTAGAGAGCCAGTTGGAGACATTGTTCCCTTCTCGCTTTGCAACGTGAAGGTGAAACACCATTGCTCTTCTTCAGGGGAAGGCAGTCTGAACCCCACACTCGAATGGGTTTGAGACCCCTGGCGTGAAATCGTGGAACCGCTTCTAGCCCACAATAACGTGTCTACAACCCGCTAGCCAAGCCGAGCCACTCACGCAGGCAGCCGTCGGGGGAGAAGCCGTAGTGGTAGGGCAGGCACTGGTCACACCGCTTGCCGCCCACCCCAGGCCGGCAGTGGCACTGGCCCGTGCGCTGGTCGCAGGTGCGGTTCACGGAGCCCACCAGGTGGCAGCCGCACTGCTCGCAGCCCTGGCCCCCTTCCAGGTTCCAGGTGCCCTCGCGGCACTGGCCGCACTCGCGCCCGGCCACGTTGGGCCGGCACGGACACTGGCCCGACACCGGGTCGCACTGGTCGCTCGTAGAGCCCAGGCCGGAGCAGCTGCATGCTGTGGAACGGGAGGGTGCGTCGGTGGTGTCATCTGACCCAACGAGGACGAGACGTCTCGGAGTCGTCTTGAAACGGCTCGTGCGAGCTGTGCATGTCTCTGGCTATTCTAGAGGCTTTCGGAATGCCATTCGTATAATTTGTTTCCCTTTAAGTGTGAGCATAGCAGAAGATACCAGAGTGAGGTTTGGGCTCTCGGCATACATGCCGAGCGAGCATGCATGCCCCTGCAATGCGAGCATCACTTACTGCAACATGCTCATACTTGTAGTTCAGCATCACTCGCACCTAAAGGCCGACCTGCAAAATTATTTTTCAACCAGCGAGAAAATCCTTCTCGCCCGCCTTCCCATTTTCCCCCTCCCACTCTTAACCTGACTGAGGGGAGGAGTCCTTTGTTGCTGCATTTTGGGGCCGGATAAGCCAGCCTATCCTGGCTCATCCAGCCCCAAGATGCAGCAACAAAAATCCCCCCCCCGTTACGATAGCAGTGGGAGAGGGGAAATGGGAAGGCTGGCGAGGAGGATTATCACCCTAATTGAAAAATATTTTGCAGGTCGGTCTTTAAAGGCCGATCAGCAGTCAGGAGGAGGAAACTCCATCTTAATTCCTCCTTTCCGTTCGAGAAAGAGGGAGACCCTCCTCCCTTCTGCAGGGAGAAGCTCCGAGACCTGCACCTGTAGGCAGGCAAGGAGAGAAGAGTGCGATGGGGAATGGAGAGAAGGAAACTGGTTGTCCTTTCTGGCAGAAGACAATTCTGTAGGTCGACTTTTCAGCAAGCTACTAGACACCTTAGAGCCATTTTTAACCAAGCGCTTGGTGACAATGCCAACGTCTGCACGGGCCCCATACAGTGGACTCGCTGTAATTCAAACTCGAATATTTTGTACTCCCGGTTAATTCAAGCGAATGAAAAAATTTGGATTGTTCCGCTATGTTTTGAATGCATTTATAAGCTGCTTAATTCAAACAATGTTTTCACTTAATTCATACTATTTGTTCATCACAGCGGGCTGGCCCCGTTGAGTGCGCTTCTCCCAGAGCACCTGTGTACAATGGGAAAGCAATACCCGCGAAGCTCGTGGTCATTGCTTTTCTGCAGGATGCGGGTGTCGGGTGAGAAGCGAACTTGATGGGACTAACCCACCACGATTATGCAAGCAGAACTGTCCTGACAATCTGCTTTTATTATTCATGATTTTTTTTTTTTTTTCTGAGGAGGTTAAATTTGAGATTATAAAAAGAACATTTGTATATAGCAAGCATATTTATAAATCCCCTTGATTAAGATAGCTGGGCGTCTCTTTAGGTTTAATTTTATGTCAAATCTGTCATTTACATTCCACTCCAATGTAGGCATTGGACTTTCTGAGGCTACGGTTCATAGAGACAGTTATGTTTAAACTAACTGAGCTTAGAAGTAGACAAGTGGAAGGTTGGGAACAACCTTCACGAGTTCAGCTGAATTTTTGTTTAAACATGGTACAACGGTAGTAAAAGGCTCGGAGAAGCTATTCGATATTCAATTAGAAAATATTCGGCCAAAACCGCTATTCGCTTCAAACTTCACCAATGTTTATGTGTGTGCCTGCTTATAAATAAGTCTGTGTAGAGAAAAGTGTAAAAAGTCTACTTGGTATGTGTAGCTATTCCTATAGCAAATCGCTACTTTGCCTCACATCATATTTAGATGAATTTCTGATAATTCAAACTTCTGATATTTCAAACTAAAGCGTGTGGCTTCCTGGAGTTTGAATTAATGAGTCGACTGTATGTCTAATAGCAACTCCTAGCCTCTACACATTTGTTTAATGTTCAATTCGGTATTCAAGGCTAGTTTGTTTGAATCATTCGTATCCAAATCGAAACTTTTAATTTTCAGAATTTTCATTGCAACTTTTGAAAATCAAAGCTCATTTAAAACCTGCCACCAAACTACTTTCTTTGGTGATTCTCAAGGCTGGTGCACACATTTGCGTTTATGAGTGTGATTGATTGTGTTGGAACCGTACCGCTTACAATGGGAACGGAGCAGCACAAGTGGCACCATCTATCATGCAGCTCTGGAACACTTCCTGGTGCAGGAAGTATAGGCAGATTGGAAGTGTTCCAAGGCCGCCGGACAGGTGGCGCCAGCGTATTCTCTCCTCGTTAACAGTCACAAGTAGATCAAATTGCGTCTATCACACACAAATGCAGATGTCTAAAAAGCCTTTAAGCGTGGCTCTTGCTCCCTCCTCCCTTTCCTCCTCTCCTCTCCTCCTCCTCCTCCCTCTCCTTCTTCTTCTCTTCTCTCTCTCTCCTCCTCCTCCTCCTCCTCCCTCCTCCCCCCTCTCCCTCCCTCCTCTCCCTCTCCCCTCCCCCCCCCCCCTCCCCCGTGCCCCTGTTCGTGCACTTACGTTTGCAGTCTCCCTTGGGAACGGCGAGAGCGTCTCCATAGTGTCCTGGAAGGCACTTCTCGCAATGGAAGCCGGCCGTCTTATATATGCACTTCAGGCACTCCCCGGTGGTGCTGCGAGAAAGGGCAGTCTCGCATTAGGCCACCCGGACACTCGCCCAAAGGTGCAGCTCGGCTAGAGCTCTCTGGAGAGACAGGTTCTCGCACCAAAGTTCCCAACTTCACGTGCAACATTCGGGTTTTACATGTCAAATTGCCGAGTCGGTTAACTGCAAACATGCGCTGTAGCGGTTCGCAATCGTTTGTGTGGCGCACCCCAACAAGAGCACAAACATTTCAATTTCAAAACGAGAATGCCCTTCTAGCACTCGACATCTCGACTGAAGAATGCTACACAGCCACCTGTAGTTTGTGCAAGTTTTTTGTAGGAACTCACTTTGGTGAAAGAATGTCTGCCCTGGACAATTTCAATATCGTTATACCACAGCATTGCTCTCTAAAGTTTACACACGAGTCACACAAGCCATCGATGCATTGGTAGGTGCCGAGCTTGAGCACTTCAATTGCTTCAATCCTATGTGGTGCCATCGAAAAACGTGTAGAGAAGTGCAAGGTTTGCTAAAGATAGTGTTGTTTACACCAGTTGTTGCAACAGACGGAACAAATCAAACATTGCAAAACATGCATTAAAAGAAATAAGTGCAATTTGTTTGGCACATTTTTTACATCTTAAAAACCAACGACCAGTTTGTGCTTTCCACTTTCCCCCTCGCTTCCTCCTCTCCTCCCTTGTACCCTGTCCACCGTTGTCTGCTTCCTTCTCCCTCATGGTGAGGAGGATCTTCTGCCTTGCAGAATCTCAAGTCGGGTTGTCGGCCTTTAACAATTTTGCCTGTGCCAGAAGCTTTAGTTCCACATGCCAATCGTGAATCATCCATGTGCAACAGTTTGAATGGCTTCTTTTCATTTGAAAATAAATGACTAGCTCATAATAACAGACAAACTTCCCACAGTTTTTCACACTAAATAAACTGATGCAGATCAGTCATTGTTTGAGCAAAAGATTCTTTAAACTGAAGAGATTGAAGGAATCACAGCCACTGTCCGAGCACCCAGTTTTGCTCATTTTAGAGTGCCTGCAACGAACCGGCCAAATTGTGGGCTCATATTCACCTCTGCGGAGCCATTCACAAAGTGAGCAAGACAACATAACACACAAACAAGTGGTCTGTTCCATATTCGTAAAGCAATTCTGCCATTAAAAAAGTGCACAATGAACCGCCAAGCTCGAGCCATCGCCCGAAGTTCACCAAGTAGCATTTGCTCACTGAGACGTCTTGACGATCAAAAAGTGCTCGCCCATAAAATTGTTTTTCCAGGAAGACGCAAAAGGACCGTCACATCACCCAGGTTCAGAGAGCTTCTGGCACATTGAATCAGTTGGTAAAAGCATATACAGCGCAACCCACTTATAACGATAATGAGAAAACTGGAAATTTCAATCGTTATAACCGATTATCGTTGTATCTGGACTAGAAACTGATCATTTCCAGGCTAGAAACTGATCGATATAAGTGGTACATTGTTATATCTGGTATTGTTATAAGTGGGTTGCACTGTATAGCAGTGGTTCTCAGCCAGGGATATTTGAGAACCCACTGTGGACAGTGATGAGGAACACTATCCACGGAAAAGAGATTTGTGACTATGATGACGATCAGATAAATTAATGCAGCTCCAGTCCCTGACAGAATAAGGATGGCAAGGAGGTTCTTCAGTCCTCGCCGCTGTTCTCACCCCGTCCGCGACTATAATCGCTAGTGTAAAACAAACATTTTCTTTTCATATACCGAAGAAACATTGCACTAAACTGTGATGTTTCCTTTCGTGTAGCCAAAAAGAAGTTTCGCTGCATGGCTCAATCGAGGAGTGAGGGCTTCACAGTCCCCAAATAGTCTTTGTAAAGCTCAAAGGATTTCTATTTCAGAACTTCTGGCTTATGCAGCATCCTCGCTGTGCGGCACTGACCCAAAGAATGAGATCTCTATAGTCCGTTGCAACCTAAGAACGAAGGGCGAGGGTAAGACAGGCCAGGGAGGAGGAAGCAGACAAAACGCTAAAGAGAGAAGGAGGTTTCCCCCTCTCTTCTCCAGCGTTCCGTCTGCTTCCTCCTCCCCGGCCCGTCTTACCCTCGCCCCTCGTTCTTAGGTTGCAACGGACTATAGCTTCACAAACAGCAAGATGGATCTTGTCTACTACAGTGGAGCCGCACAAACCAGCTCAATTTTACGTGTTGATGCGTCGCAGACATAACACGAGGCAGCACTCTAGGCATGCACTAGTCAACACAACCCATAGTCTGAATTACTACCAACCCCATCATACAGATTGCAGCAGGGTCTAAACGACTATGATATAAAACAAAGCCTCACAATGTGATCAAAATTTAAAAAAAGCAACCCGCAGGATAATAAAATTTTTATTAGGACCTGGGTTGCCTACAAATTAGTAGCAATCATCGATTTATGCACCATGACCGATTTAAAAACATGTTTTTTTTTCTTAGTCATTCTTTAAGCAGTAAACATTAGCGTGCGAGAGTACCCTCAACTTGCACATACTTGCCAAGCAATTGTCACACGTGTAAAAGATTTGAATTGTACTCACGTGTTACAGTTGGCAACAGCGTTAGGATCAACATTGTCGTTGCAGTCACATTTCTGGCAGGGCCTCTCTGCCCCGTACCTTCCCTGAGGGTCGCCAAAGTGGCCGTCAAAGCACAAGTCGCATCGTCTCCCTAATCGGGAAGCACAAGGAGAACAATCAATTGCACTGCCTGTCGAATGCAGTCCTTAAAAAAAGAAGCCTCTTTTCCAACGTAGTCCCAAGGGTCAGATTTGTTAAAAAAGAAACTAACTAGAGAAAGCCATTTAATATGTTAAAAAATAACAGGCAGCCCAGATGGAGAAAGCCAGTCTCTCCAGTGTGACCCACAAAAAAAATAATGAACCAGAACCAGGTATACATGCTTCAGCCTACAGTGCGTCTGAGATAGACTTCCAGTGCCTGCATAAATAATGCGTCCTTAGAGTATCATAGAAAACAAAACAGCTCGAATAGACAGTGCTTTTGTTTCCTTTTGCCTCAAGACATGAAAGGCAACCATTGGTTCCTCTTCAGAGTTCGTCTTCAGTAACCATCCCAAGCTTGCATTTCCCAGTTGATTTCTAGCCACCAAGTCAGCTCTTGCATTTCCAAGCTCACGCACTGATCATTCCACACAATCGCCTGTGGTCGTTTCACCAATAAATTTCCGCATTATACACAGAGCACCGGGCATCCGAGACTGCATCGGTGCCATGTTTCTAACGTGTGTTACTGAAAGATTTTCTTTGTCAATGCCAACTTGAGAGTAGCTAACAGTGGCTGCAACCCAGGCATTCTTTTGACGTTTGACAACCTTCAACAGTGCGAGAGTTGGAGGATTTCTCGGAAACAGTCCCTACCTGCACTCAGCACTCTTTTAGACTTTCTCTGGAAGTGGAGTTTGTTTTCTAGGAAACCTCAGTAAGTACATACCAATCAATTTCTGCAGAATCAATTTCTGCAGGAGACAAATATGATTCCATAAAATAGAAAAAAGAACTACCGAAACAAATATTTCAATGCCTGCTGAGAACCAGATTTCACAATCCAAAGAAACTGGGAAAGTGAAATGTCTCTCTAGAAACTCTGAGCGCCCTCGAAGCAGACATTCCCTTCCATGACGAGCCCCTGAAGAGAGAGAGGTCACACGTACATATGATGAGAATGAACAGCTCAGTAAATGCAGACTAAGAAAAGACACAAACTGCTGCAGTCTGTTGGCACAGGTTACATTATTTGCCTGGCTTTCCTCGTTGATGGACACACAGAGGTATGCAACGAGTTTACAGTGGAAACACCCTCTCGAGCAAAAAAAAATATGCTCAGCTGTTACGCTAAATTAAGGGGAGCTGTAGTGCAATTACAAAGAACTTATACAATGAATGGCTCGTGATTTCGCCTATTTCTTGCCATCGGAGTTCATTACAGATGAAAATATACACCTAAAGTGTCTCACCACCCACTCGACTCTTTAGTCGAACATGCTCGTTAAGTTCAGCAAAGTGGTTATGCAACGTCAGCCCTGTTGGCCGCCATAAACACGTAGCAGCTGCAGGTGTCTTCGGGTACGAGGCAAGCTGGGCAATTGATAAAACCCACACCGGCAGACCGCAGCAGCGGGGTTAAGCCCACGAAGCAGTCCAATGTCCGGGGCCGGAGCACGAGAACAGACCTTATTCAGATCTGCGCCATCAGTCGGACGTTGCACCAACTTTCTTTTGTAGCCTCAAACATGGAGACTCGTGTTTGAGGTGACAGGCAGAGCGCTACTACGGGGAAGTGATGGCGCACTACTGCTGAGTCTCGCTGCCATCAATGGATAAATAAAAAGCCAACTAAAGTAAATATATGGATTGCGTGTGTTTTCCTTTTCAATCTGAAGTTTTGGGCAACGAATCTTGGAACAACTGTGGCGTCTTACTGGGAGTATCCAAGTGGCGAAATAGGGACCCGCACCGCCTGCTTCTATCGCAGGCTCTGTCAAATTCTCTCGATATATGAAGCTCCCCATTTCTGTATTAACACTTGGTTAAGGCTGCTTCGCACATTTGTGCTGGTTGCATCCACAGCAACCAAAGTGAGATAACTATAAAGACACCGGGACAACTGTGGCTCATGATTCTTTCACGAGGCTACCTCTTGCATCGCTTGTCACGCTGTGCGGCAAATGGTTTTCCCGGTGACTAGATTCTTGGTGTCGTTTTGGTAAATCTGAACGGAACCAACGTACCTTCCTGAACCAGGCTTGCTAATATAAATAATTTACAAGTATGTATTGCCTCCACCACATCCCAGAAGAACAACACCATAAGAACTAGCATGGAAAACACTATCTCAAAGATGGTGCGGAGGCTCGACAGTTTGAGCGGGCGCCGAGAAATGGTGCTAATAATGAATAAGGTCTTTTGAGTTCTGTGCGGGAGTAGATAAAGCTCCTGACAATAAACAGTACAAAACTATGAGGAGAAATGGCGAGCAACAAAAGACACATTTTCGAACTTCAGGTTCCGAGTTAGCGCTAGCGCTGTGTATTTTTCTCGTCACCTTTTTCCCTTATAATTTTGCACCATTTATACGGTGAGCAAGTGTTCCAAAATGAGTCTTCGGTTCATCATAACACAAGGAAGAGCACGCCAAACAAAGGGCAACACAGAGCATCCCCACTGAACGCGCGAGGACGAGGCAGTCAAGCGCGCGCTGTCGTTGGTCGAGATTGGGGGAAACGAAAGCTCGTGGGCACAATTGGGGGTGAACAAATGCACGAGGTGCGCAAGGAGCAGACGAGGTTGCACGCCGTATCGTCACATTGCACGCAAGTCGGCACGAAGTGCACGCTAGGTGACATGGGTCGGCCCGGCTCTTGCCTCTAGAGTTATTGAGAAAATGGTTACTGCAGAACTTAAAGTCTACTACTGTCAGCTACGGTGAACCACCTGGACCTGTTAAAATGAGGCAGTCAAACTTCTGTGGGCTGCTGAATCGAGCGAAAACGAGTGAAAGCATAATTGCTCACATTGTGCTCTTCTTCATGCAGGTCTAATTCACACCTCCCAGCGACCCTTCTCCAAGTACACACAGAAGGAACTGCATCAAACGACCAACGCCACCTTAGCTTTCATAATTTATTGAAGGAAATTCGTCAAACGACCAACGATGTAGCAATGCTTGGTGCCTTTTTTATACGTCTTGTTTTTATGTAAGGTGTGTGCACCTCGACCAAAACTTTGGCTGATTAGCCCTATAGGAAACCTAAAAAATAAAACCCAGCCAGAAGCTTTTGCGTAACATTTAGTTCATTCCACCTGGACTGCATCAAATATGATGTGTGTTAACTGCAAAACTTCTTTTATGACCTAATGACAAGTACTACTACGTAGTCATTTTCTGCTGGTCGCGTAATGGCAATGAGGCTCCATTTTCGGAGCGTGGTGAGTGCTCGGTACAATGTTAAAATAGGAAACATGAAAGGCAGAAAATGCATCCAAGTAAGAAAGGAACCAGGTTTGACATCCAACAAGGGCACTGTTAGCGCCAGATTAAATGTGAAAAAGCAGTGTCATTGAGAGTACTTTGATATACCCCTAACCCAATTTATTTTCTATATTCACACTAGTCAATGTACCATTAGCAGGATGTGAGAGGACTCCAGGGGTCCGATTTTGGTCCATAATGAGAGCAAGAGCTTCCTCAGCTGCTGATTGGATGTTGCAATACATGTCTTTGAGCTAAGCAAGTGCTATTGACCGACGAGAAAGTTTTGAAGTGTTCTTAAGTCCTTGATTGAGCAATACTTCATAGAGAACCTTTCACCAACACACGGATGGTAAGAGAGATCTCATCATGGTGTCCGACATGCTTGTGCCAAGTGCTCCTTTATGCACCGGTCAATGTCAGATTGTGCAACGCAGCAGAACTAGAGATTTGCAAAGGAAGTATGGGTTGTCAATAGCTTCCAACGTGAAATAGCAGCTAGACGAATACGATTCTAGCTTGTGTTCGATATTGCTCTGCCAGAAACCTAAATTTGTTGCAGATGATCCTCCTTATTTCACTTCTCTTAGCAGATGACGTTAAAGTGGTTTCTCGCTTTATCTTCGTCTGCAAATAACACCTCGTAGCAGAAAGACCCACGCTCTCCATTCGTGTGAGCAGACGATTCGTCTGTTAACGATATTGTGACCCGCTTTTCGAGAACCAAAATGACCTCACTCTTGCCGTCACGGCGACCCAAATCGGACCCCCTGTGTCGAAAGGAAGGAAGGCCTATCCTAAAGGGGGCAGAGAGGTGCAGGGCAGAAAGGGTTAAGGGTACCCACCAGAGTAGCCCTGGGGGCACTCAAGGCAGACGACGCTCTCGTCGGGCAACACCGCGCAGGCCCCCTGGTCGGGGCACGGGCACGGCTGGCAGTCCTCGGGGCTGCCCACTAGTGCGTTGCCGTAAAAGCGGGGAGCGCACCGCTCACAAAACTCCCCTGCCGTGTTATGCTGGCAAATGCAGTGGCCTAAAGAGGAACACCAGTGGCGGGGGTTAGTCTGTCGGGGGCAGCTGTAACGATTGGCTCAAAGTCAGTCAGCACCCCTAAACAGCAAGTAGCGCTGAATTTTCTGCGTCACCTGGAGGAACACGGGACACAGTTTGGATACGAGTGCTGCGTCGAATGTTCGGCCGAGACACGTGTTCTCATTGACTGAATACGGGCCTCGGTCTGACGCCGACGTAGCACTCGTGTGCCCAATCTGTGCGTGGGCCTCAGGTAGGTGAAGCAGACAATTTAGTACAACGGCCTTGCTACCTAGGGTGTGTTGTCTAGCTACACACTGCCCCCTCGCCGGAGGAGCCAGTCCTGTTCCAGACCGATCTTGAGGTTACCTGTAAGGCACTTGGCTTTAGAAGCATCAGTTTGTCTAGATCACGGGCTCTCAAACTGGGTTCCCCGAACTCCTAAATTTTCTTGGCTTTCCCCTTTCTCCGGGCGAAATCTTTGGGGGAAGGAACAGACCTTTTTTCAAGATTTCTCCCAAAAGGACAGCCGTCTGAATATGGTCGCAGTTACAGTCACCATTTCAGAGGACTTGAGCCATTCACTGATGCACAACAAGGTGCCAAAGTATGAGCATTATTGTTACGAGGTCCATAGACATTTGCACTGATTTATCGCATCAATGCCGGGACCGGATGGGGTTTCTCAGCTATCAACAATGAGAGATTATAGCTCCTCGAGGTCGAAAAGTTTGAGAACCCGTGGCCTAGCTAGATTGTTAATTTGCCTTTCCGAAGAAACACAACACCATCGATAAGCACTGTGCTTCCCAAAAAAAGCAGTTAGAGCACTCGTCTCTGCAGTTTTAATAAGAAAGTAGTCAATGGCATTGGGTTAAGCCTTGCTATTATTAAATTCCGGGAAATGTAAGAGTTCATTAGTTTTTCTAAGTAATTGCGAGAAAAAGATAAAACCAACCACCAGTAAGCAATTATACGCACAGTCATTGGTCACATGGTTTGGAGATTGTTGATACCTGCTCCGGTCATTCTGATACCTGCTCCGGTCAGATGTTGCAGCACTCGCTTGTGCATGGTCACTGAACTTGACAGGCGGAATTTAACTTGAAGTTTGTAAACCTGCCTGCAGGAGGCTTTACAAACAATATTCGAGCAGTTTCTAAGTCAACTTTATCAGTGCAGGCTCCCAAGATCGACCGGAGCATCATTGATACTGACCCTAGTTTATTCGATAAGCGATGCGGTCACACTTTATTTCACACTATTGTTCCTTGCACAAATGCCTTGTGCACAGCACTCTCAGTGCAATGGAATGACCATTCTTGATGCATAATCGTTTCTCCTGTCGAGTGCTATCAGTGGTGCGACCGGACACAGCAGCAACTGGCAGAAATTCTTGTAACACTCAAATTATGAGCAACTTTTTGATGTATTGCCAGAACAGTCTAGACCAAGAGTCAGGTTACCTACAACTCCGTAAAAAGTTAGTATCTACAGGTTTACTGGCAGGTCTCCTAAGACACATCCTTGCCAACGAGAATATTTTCTTTCCACTAATCAACGAACTGCACTAGTTCCTATCCTTATAGTTGTCTCAGCTGACAAAAGAAAAATAGCATTTGTATTGGCACGTAAGAAACATAGAGATAACCAAAAAGGGGTTTCTCCACTGGGCAGCCATGCACGGCAGTGCAGGACACCCTCGTGGAACGCCGAGTAATGCAAACCTACCCTTGAGTTCTAGGAGACCACGTCAGGATTGGTCAATACGCAGTTAGCACTAAACACTCAGAAAACATTAAAAAAAAAACTATCTAGGCAGGACAGGTGTGTCGCACAATGCATCTTCTCTGGAAAAAAAATTAATTTACTAACGCGATAATTACGCCACGAGACGCATTTTGAGCTTTGAGCGATATCGCCTTCTTGCGCACGAGGGCTCGAACGCTTCTCCCATTTTGAGATCAACGTAACAATGATGTTAAAATAGGAGCCACATTGTCAGCTTCCCGTTGGCTGGAAGCAGCGTAGAGGAGAGGTATGCCGACAGCACCTAGAAGATGAGGCCTCCGAACGACGTCGTCGTTAGTCAATCCCTGACTCACCACAAAGCGGCAAACACTTCAAAGCTCGACGAAAGCTACTAAAAAAAAAGAGCACCATCTACTTACACCTTTGCGCCACATTATGTTGCAACGCGCTAAAAAAACTGGTCCCTTCAAGGGCCAACGCACTCATCGGGTTCAAGCAGTATAGTTCTCAAAGCGGCAAGGCGTCCAAGCGTGAGCCCTAAAAATTCATGCGGGTCTGCGGATCGCGTTCCACGGATGCCCGGCGCCGACGTCCGCGGTCAGACCCACCGGTGTCCGGTTCGCAGATGAGGGCGTGTCCGTTGCAGTTGCAGGGCACGCATCGCGAAAAGCGACCGCCCCCGGGCGGGTCGTGTCGGAAGCCCGGGGCGCAGGACTCGCAGAACTGGCCCACGTAGCCGTCCGGGCAGGTGCACATCTCGATCCAGCTGGCGGCCTCCGACCCGTACTGCGACCGCTGGGCCGTGTGCAGCTCGATGTTGTCGATGAAGCCCGTGCCTGCGGGGTCCCGGTCGAGGAGCTCGTAAGGCGTGGGTTCTCAAGCTGGGTCCCTGGGAATGCAGGGATTCCCCGGAGGACCCTCACGAGTTCCACGAGCTCCCAAATGTTTCTCGACCGTCCCTACCCCTAAGTAAGTTGTTTTCCCAGTTGAAGCACTACTCAGCGGATCTAAGGCACCCATCGATGCATAAAACTGCGAGCCGAAACACTCCTTATTGTTTGCAAGCTCTGCAGGCTCTTGAACTGCTTTACTGCATCGTGGTCGAAACCGGGAGGAGCACCTCGGTTACTCAGTCGAGGCAGGTAAGGGTTCCTAGAGATTGAAAAGTTTGAGGACCCCATCTTATGGTTTGCGCACAATCTAGGTTTTGTTCGCGCCGTCATGACGACCGCACGCATAGCGATCTTCGTTTTTTTTTCAAAGGTGTCCTTAGTGGTGGACTTTACCATCTGAAATTATTAGTGCATAGCTCCCTTGCTCCCCAAAATGTCTGCTTGCTGCAAACAGGTGCAGCAAGCAGGCAACAGACTAAGTCAGAAGCAGACAACGCCATCACCTGTGTCTATCAGGAGATGGAGACACAAAGAACAACCCTCGCTAACTCTAGCTCGTCTGCGTTGTCCACCAGTGACCGTGACAAGAATGTTGGCCCCATTTTTCGCAGAAAGTGAGCCGTATGCCTTGAAATTTCAGAAAGTAAAATCTACCACTAAAATACACCTTTGACTGAAACTTTGACATTGCCACGTGCAGGCAGCAATTTTTCTGGCAGATTTTAGAGCAAGCTCTGGGGTTGGTGACACATTATATACTGCATGGGAAAATAACCCACATGGTATACTAGTATTGTCATCTGCCGGAGGTAGCAAATAACAACTGGAATTATTTTCTATGAGCCATTCTGCAAGTAAGGCCGATATCTTGTGTCGAACAGATCAAAGTCTGCTAATGAGCTTAGACTGTATTAGGAACAGTTGATAAAGCAGAAAAGCCAAGAACGAAAAAAAGACAATCATTTCAATGCGACAACCATTTCCTCTTCTGTCAAATCAGAACTCCCCAGTCGGCCATGGTGACATTTTTTCACTTTGACAGGCAATAAACTTAAAGGATCTCCCCAGCCAAAAGTGACATTTTCTGCCGAGGTTATAAAATCATTCTGCTTCCAGAGGACACTGTAGATGAATTGAATGTTTAGTTTCAACCAGTAAAAAATAAAGCATAGAAATGGTCCCTGATAATATGTTTCCTTTGATCTCCTGCTACAGTACTCTTTGATGCCCAACGATTCCTTCTGCATCCAGTTCAAGGATGTTGGTAGAGAGCTGCAGAGAGCTGAGCCAACCCTGCCATGCCAAAACACACATAAAGGTGTGAGCTGCAAGTGTTCTACAACTTGATCTGTGATAACGAGATGGGGTAGAGAAACATCAAACGTAGAAGAGACAGAAAATAGACAGGACGACGTCAAACTCCTGTTCTCTTCACTCTGTCTATTATCGTCCCTTCTACGTTTGATGCTTGTCACCCAGTCTCAGTTAATTCAGCATGGTTAATATTCACAACTCGCTGCACCCTTACGATTTTCTAGACTTGATGTTGCATATTCTGAAGGTCAAAACTTGTCAGGTGTTTGCCGCATGCCAGGCAAACTACTCCTTCATTAAATGCTCTGTGTTACTACTACTACTATTGCAAAAACCAGACCTTTTGAAAATCATTTCTCGGCAAACTTTGTCCATTGTGTTGAAAATCTGGGGGCCTCACTACCACAATGCAAATGTGCAGGCTAACATCCAAACATGGCAAGGTATTTCCTAATGGCCCTTTAACTTAGAAAGTCAAGTTACATTTCAATTACAATTTTAGATCAAGGCAGTGTAATCAGTGGATAGCTGAGAAGCGAAATGCACCATCTACCATCTCCTTCATGGCAAAATACAGTGTAATACTTTGCAACACTAATTTGTAATTTATTTGAAATGGTTCCATCGAAAGTTTCAATTTATTTTTTCCTATGCGGTAAATTTGTTTAGAGCTCACATTGAATTTTGCAAATGTTTTGGCAAAGCAAATTTTGTTCAATAAGTTAATTTATAAGTTTGATTATAAAATAAAAAGAAGCTATGGCTATTAATTTTATAAACAAGGAATTATGTGGTCATACTTTTCATTCATGTGCTGTACTGCAAACAAGTTTGTTCTGCCAGACTTTTCTTGTATAGTACTACTGAATTTGACATGTTAGTTTGGCAACAATAAAACAGAGATGAAAGTCACTTGTCCGACTCCGGAACAATATGCGTTTCTACGCTCAAATGACTACAAGCACAGATTTTCTAGCCCCCCCACCTCCAACCCAAGCCCGCGTGCCCCGTTTTCCACTTTGAGGATTATGGTCACCCTACCCTTTAGTCAATAGTACGAGATTTGAAAAGAAATTGAAGTCGTTTCTTGCTTGGACCACTGACCCCGTGTTCTGACCAATCTTACTGCTCTTTTCTTTTTTTCTGCCACCATAACCATAAAATTTTGAGTTTTTCCGAATAAATCCGAATTGATAAACATTTTACCGGCAAGTGTATTTTAGGGTTTTTAAGGATACTTTTTGAAAACGTGGAACACTAGACATAGCCGACCCCAAAATAATGCGAATGAGCGTCGGTTGGGCTCTTTCGGCGACACCCACACCCTTGTTTCCTCCGCAAACCAAGCGGTGCAGCGTGCTCTTACCCCTGGGCAGGTAGGTGGCCCTGATCTTGATGGCGGTCAGGTTGGCCAGCAGGGCCATGAACTCGTGGGCGCTGAGGGTGGGGCTCCAGCCGTAGCGGGAGTCTTGGTGCAGCCGGAAGCGGTAGTCCTGGTTGCGGATGGAGGGCAGCGGGTTTCCCTGGCCGAAGATGTGCTGCGACACGCTCTGCGACGGGCTCTCCAGCACCACATCCTCCAGGGACGAGCGGGCACCCTCCTCCCCAATGCGTAGCGTGAACGTCAGGTTCTGGTTGTACGAGCCACGCTGGTCACCCAGGAAACGCTCTGCACCACCATGAGGGGCGCCTTTTTTGTTAATACTGATGGTCAGCTCACACGGTCGGTATGTGTCCTGATCTGGAGGCAGTCCTCCCTGCTAACTGGCGACTCAAACTTGAAGGACTGATTTCCCACGCGAATGCACTTGGATTGCCCAAGTACACATGGATTGTCTAAGCCTACAGGATGATATGTAATGTTAGCAATTTGTCTTGTAGCTCGTACATGTATCACGGGCAAATCAGTCTACTTTTCTTCTTGAAAAGTGACTTACCGTGCCTCTTTAGAAAAAGTAATAAAATGAGCAAGGTGGTACAAACCACGGTTTTGTTTGTCATTGCTCTGTCCAACTCTCTTTCTGGGCTAAGGTCATGGGATTGAATTTAAATGTTAACAGAATAAAGAATGAAAGCTCTACAGGTGTTTCATATTTGCAGATTGGTTCTTTCTAAGCATTATCTAGTTGAAGCTAGAGAACTGCTTCTTGGGACCTTTAAGTGAAAAGTATGCACAGTAGCATATTAATATTTTCTGCATCTCAAAGCACCTCTTAAACTCTTATTCAGTTGCAAATACACTCGTTTTCTGTCAACAATTACTGTTGCACACCCTCTTAGTTACAATGCACAAATACGAACACGAAAATCAATAAAAGCGTGCAAACATCCGTGGCACAAACACAGGGACAATGGTGCACCCTGGACACCAGCAAAATGCCTGCCCCCTCATGCCGCATCAGGTAACAGTGTGCTGCTAGTCAACTATGCAAGTGCCGATTTAGAGGCATTCTTCCATCTAGCAAACTGCAGCCCTAGTCAAGGCACCTCCGATGGCCCATGAATGGTTCTATGGATGTCCTTGGCACTGTCCCATAAATGATCCTATGGGTGTCTGCACCTGGCTCTATGAATGTCCTATCCATAGAACCATACAGTTTTATGTATGTCCACCAGTGTCAAGTAAAGTACATCTAAAAAGTGTATGAAGTGAAAGTACAAAGTAAATGAGAGGTTATGATCTTCAAGTAAAGTAGCAAGTACACCGGGCACAATGTACTTGAAGTAAAGTGCTATAAATGCAATGTACTTTCCAAGTAAAGTACACAGTACTTTAAGGCTGCCAATCTCTCCAAAACAAACATATTTTTTTTCTCTCTACTTTTTAACGCAATCTTCTATGATGCCCTTTCATTCCCCTATACAGTGTTTTTTTTTAACTAGTAACGCATTTCCCCAGGGGTAATCAGGAGTGCCCCAGTTATTTTCGGAAATGGCGGCGAATATCGGATAAAGTCAAGTGGCCACAGAGTGCCATAATATACCGGGGAAGTACCCACCCAAATATCACTGAAAACTGAGTTAATCTAAACATGGTTGCCTGTCCGGTCAAGTCGGTGAAACCAAGATGGAGGCCAATAAAGAGCTTTGAAGGCAGGATGAACGGAGTCAGAGAAAGCACTTATTTTCACATGATATCCCCGTCATCGCCGCTGGCAGTCTCGTTGCCGCCGCAATGGGATGAATTGTTTTCAGCTGATGCCAGCACTTTGGAGGTGGTGGGCACGTATTAATGTATCATTTGCAGAATTCCAAAGTATGGGAAATGATAAGCGGGCACTTGTATGAAGTGGGCACTTCTGTGGTATCCTACAATAGCACAAAGCACGAGCTATTTAACACCATCAACTTATAAGGCACTTATTAGAATTGGTCTTATAGCCGCCATTATTTCGCTCTCAAAAGACAATAGCGCGCTTTTACTCGACAATACACCAATTTTTTTCTTTTTGCTATCTTTTCTTTTTAAGTTTGGGAGTGTATTTTGAAATTGAGAGTTGCACTTTCCTCAGAAAGTACCAAAAAAATAATTTAAGTAAAGTAAAACTACATATTCAGAGAATGAACCTCAAGTAAAGTACAAGTCATTCTAAACCTACCTGAAGTAGTACTTTAAGTACAATTAACTTAAAGCACTTCT
>JAZHYW010027548.1:0-28088 GCA_037355805.1 Ixodes ricinus | reverse complement strand
GGGAATGTCGTGTCATAAATAATGAGAACGAGACCGTTGGAATTGTTTAAACAAAGGAGATATAACGAAAAATATTTACAGCAACGGTATTAGCGAAGGTTCTACAAAAGCGTTTTAGAACAGCGACATCAATAGACGTTACACACGCGGCTTCCACAGTTCTTAATTGCAATAGAGAAATGTTCGTCATACGTTGGGTATTTGAGTCCTCTGTCGTTGCGACGGTGGGGATGGCTGAGCGGGCGGAGTCTTGGGTCCCGGGTCTTCGGAAGCCGGGACGAACCCAGCGAGGGCGGTGGGCAGGCTGACGAGTCGCCGAGTTCCCGGCCTTATGGAACCAGGACGCACTCAGCGGGAGCGTAGCCAGGCAAGCGCATTCTTGAGTTCCCGGCCTAGTCGAACCGGGACGCACTCAGCGGCAACGGTGGCCAGGGAAGCGCATTCTTGCGTTCCCGGCCTAGTCGAACCAGGACGCACTCCGCCGTCAGCCAGCTCCTCGGAACGCTCGTCTTCTTCTCTCCTCCTTTCGTTCTTTTTCCGCTCGCGCTCCCTCTCCGGCCGTCGACGGTATGTCTCGTGGCACGCGCAGCCACGTCATGGCGAAAACATCTGTACTCCGGTGATGGTTCACGGCCGCGCACATCACAAGAGTCCCTTATTTCTAGTTTTCTTTTGATAAAAAAAAACTAAGCAACGTGCGCGGACTTCCCGCGTAGAGAAATGCATTCAATACAATAAAGAAAAACTCAAAACGTTCAAGAGAAAGACAGAAAGGAAAGCACACAATTGACAGAAAACAAAAGTTGCTCACACGATATTTCACAGCAAACGGCTCATGTAGTCTGCCTCCACATTTTCCGAAATCCCGATACGTTCAACACGCGAGCAATGTTCTCGCAAGGCAAGGCTCCACCGTCCTTCCCAGCGTACATCCTCATTTCAAGATGTCAATAATTGTGCTCAAGTTACTCGTCGCAGACCTTTCACTTGACGCGAAACCTGCTCTCAATTCTTCACACCTCTAAGACACGATAGGTAGATAAACCAAATATGCACAAAATGCGGTCCAAAACACAAGCAAAATAGGTTAATTCGTTCTTACTTCCCACGTCAAAAATCGTGGTAGCGACCATCCTGCCGCTGTAAGGTCGTTTCCCTCACAGATGGCTGACCAACTCCTCGGTCTGCGGCGGGGACTTTTCCTCGCAAATTTCTTTCTTCTCCAAGGAATGCTTGGAATTAGCCCTTCTCTTTGCGGACGAATCGCGCTCTTCTTTCTTTCCGTCTCTTTTAGGACCGCTTCCAACGCTTTCTGCCGAAGAGCGTTCGCTGCTCAACTCCTGGTCGCGTCCGGCGGACGCCCTCGAAGGTGACGCCGACATCGATCTAGGCCTCGGCTTGCGCCCAGAACCCGGTGCGTTCCTGGGCTCCTGCTCTAAGTCGAACCCCTCTGGATCACTCCTGGACCTTCCCCGCGTCTGCGCAAGTACCTCCCGTAGAAGCGTCGATATGGCCTCCGCTGGACTCGGGTGTCTTCGTGTTCGTCCTTCTCTTCAAGCTGGAATTGGGGTCTCATGTCTTCGGTGGGTAGCGAGCTTCTGGTCATACCCCTGGAACGTCGGTAGTAGCGGCGTAGAAAGGGTCTCCTAGGCTGCAGCCATCGCTGCGGTGGCTGTTGCGGCTGCGGCGAGTCCGGCACGAGCACAACGTCATGAACGTCGTCCGAGTCCTGCACACCACGGCGCGGGTTGGGCATTGGTCGGCGTTGACCCTGTCTCGGGAACCAGCGACCTCTAGAGTATCTGCTGTCCGCGGCGTAAGGAGTACCCGGCACGGGTTCGCCGTCGGGACTTGTCACATTGGCGGCCTCGCGGCCCTTCTCGCCTACGACGACGTCAAACTCGACGGTCTCACCCTCGTAAAGGCTGCGCATGAACTTCTGCGGGTTTCTCCGCGTGATCGCGGTCTGGTGGACGAAGATGTCTTCCCTCGTGTCGTTGCGGTTGATGAAGCCGTAGCCGTCCTTTACGTTGAACCACTGGACGGTGCCCAGCACCCGCTCGGCGAGCACGGGTTTCTTCGTTGTCACCTGGATGGAGCCAATGTCGACGATGGGCGCTTTTCGGCTTTGCCCAGTAAAGCTTGCTCCGGCCAGGATCGAAGTGGATTGCGTTATGTTTCGGTTTTTCGTCATTCATGGTTCCGCTTGCAGGATGATCAGGAACCTGCAACAATCTCTTCCACTCCGAGTCAGGGAAGAGACTTCGCGTGAGCCGGGAACATTTCCGATTATAACATCGTAAAGAGGATCCTCCAGGCACTTTACAATCGTGGTTCCGGCAAAATAAGGGGAGGCGATGTCAACTTCCGCTTCCCGAACCTTGATGCTGCGGCCATCCACCAACTTTAGTGTGGCGGTAGTCCCCGTAAATGCCACCTCTGGGACAAGTGAGCGACGTACCACTAAGGTGTTGCTTCCTGTGTCTCGTAATACCGAAACAGTCTGGCCGAACAGTGCCCCTTCCAAGACGGGCATGTCATAATGTGCCGTCGACCTTTCTTGAACCACGTTGGGATCCTTGTTCCCTTCATCTTGTTTCTCCAGTTCATGTTCAGAAGCCTGCCGCGACTTGTTCCTCATGTCTTGATGAGATATACAACAGGAAGACACATTCTGGCCGCCGTCTTTCCATCTGCACGATTTCAAGTCGTGCCCCTTGCGACGACAGTGCACGCAGAAGAGTTCCTGTGATGTCGAGCGGCAGTCTGATGCTTTATGCCCCGTCTTATTACAAACGAAACATTTAATCTGAGGTTTGTTGAAGAAATTGCCATCCTTCGGTTTCGTGTCCCCCGACTCGTACGTTCCCGGAACACAAGTAGGTTTCTCTCTCGCTGTGCTTCGAGAAAGCCGTCCGCCACTTCTGCCATCTCGCTGAGCGTCTTGCACTTCCTCTCTCGGAGAAACAGAGCTAGCCGGCTGTGGCAGTTGTTGAGGAACTGTTCTGCGACAACAATGATCTCGTACACTCTCGAAGTTTGTGGCCGTTTCGGACATTTCTATCCAGCGATCAAAAAAACTGGAGAGTCGCGCGGCGTACTGCTTTCCAGTTTCACCGTCTACGGGTTTGCTCTCGCGAAACTTTTCACGGTAGCCTTCCGCTGTGAAGCGAAAGCGTTGGAGTAGCGCGAGCTTGGCCTGATCATATTTCATTGAATCCTCCGGGGATAATCGTCCGAAAACTTTCAGTGCCTCCCCGCCTAGACACATACTCAAAGCAGTGGCCCATTTTTCCTTTGGCCAGCTGTGCGCCACGGCGATGTGTTCGAACCGTTTGAGGTACGCGTCCAGATCATCGCGTTTGTCGTCAAATGCTGGGATTAGCTTATGCGGGTTTATCATGAACGACGGTTCTGATCCGGTACCGTTGTCACCCGCGGCGGCGGATGCTGTTGGGATTGCAGCCTCTGCCAAGCGAAGCTTTAGCCGGAGAGTTTCCTGCTCAAGAGAAGCTCAGCGCTCGTTCGGCGTCTAGTCTTTCTTTTGTCGCTTCTCTTTCCGCTATCTTCGCGTCCCGTTCACGCGCTCTGTTCCGCCTCTACCCATTTGCGTAAGTCATCTCCTGCGAGACCCAGCGCTTGGCCCAGAGATATGATTTCCCTCGTCTCCATTTCTGCTGTTATGCACCACAATGATTCAAACGGTCTCGTCCTGTCGCGGACGCCAATTTGTCATAGGTTCGTGGGAATGTCGTGTCATAAATAATGAGAACGAGACCGTTGCTTGAGAATTGTTTAAACAAAGGAGATATAACGAAAAATATTTACAGCAACGGTATTAGCGAAGGTTCTACAAAAGCGTTTTAGAACAGCGACATCAATAGACGTTACACACGCGGCTTCCACAGTTCTTAATTGCAATAGAGAAATGTTCGTCATACGTTGGGTATTTGAGTCCTCTGTCGTTGCGACGGTGGGGATGGCTGAGCGGGCGGAGTCTTGGGTCCCGGGTCTTCGGAAGCCGGGACGAACCCAGCGAGGGCGGTGGGCAGGCTGACGAGTCGCCGAGTTCCCGGCCTTATGGAACCAGGACGCACTCAGCGGGAGCGTAGCCAGGCAAGCGCATTCTTGAGTTCCCGGCCTAGTCGAACCGGGACGCACTCAGCGGCAACGGTGGCCAGGGAAGCGCATTCTTGCGTTCCCGGCCTAGTCGAACCAGGACGCACTCCGCCGTCAGCCAGCTCCTCGGAACGCTCGTCTTCTTCTCTCCTCCTTTCGTTCTTTTTCCGCTCGCGCTCCCTCTCCGGCCGTCGACGGTATGTCTCGTGGCACGCGCAGCCACGTCATGGCGAAAACATCTGTACTCCGGTGATGGTTCACGGCCGGGCACATCACAGGTGTCCTGATATGCGAACTCGCGAGATCATTGAGGCTGAAGTTATTGCGATCAAAGGGGACGCCTGCATCAGTGCTCCATCGGTGACCTTGTCACCAAAAGAATTAGAATACATGAAATATTTTCCATAATTTTTCTTAAATTTAGTTTAATTTTCTATTTCTCTTCCTTTTTTTATTTTTTCTCACTGTTATTTTAATTATGCCCGCCATTTCCTTTTGTATTTATTAAGTTCTTTTTTACCTTTCTTTAATTCTCAGTCTTTTCAGATCCTTTCGCTCCTTTCTCAAAAATATTGGTAGGTTTTAACTTTAGGTCTTTTTATGTCTTCGTCTTCCTAATCTTCATAATTAAAACGTCAGTTCTGAGTAAGCACTTGTCTTGTGCAGTCTTTTTCTTGTCCTTGTCTTTTGGCGTTTTTTTATTTTCGCAATGTTTAACCAGCTTGGCCAACAAATTATCTTGCTACAGGTCCCTTTGTTTGCTGCACTTTGTGGAGGGTTGCGATAAATATCTGGGGACATTCGGAAACAAACGTGGAGCCGCATCTTTTTCATCGCCAATGGACATTAACCTCCAGAACCGTCAGTTCATTGATAACCTTTGAGTAATGACGATTGACGTCGAAAATGAAAAAACCAGAGCACTCTAATTGAGCGTAAACGTTTTTTTAAGGATTGTGTTCTGCCATCATGGTTTTGTCGCGTGCATAAAAAAATTTGTTCCTGAGGGTACAACAAAAAAGAAAGAACTGAACTCCATGTGTGACTCTCGATATTTTACATCTGCAACGCAATTTACACCGCATAGAACAATACTAACTATGTTTAAAGGGTACGCTTCCTTCCTTTCGTCAACAACTACGTATCCTTGTACGTACAGCTATACTTCGTTTCAGCTTGGGTCCAGACGCAGCCGATGCTACAAGCGCGAGCTCCGGAGTTTCCAGCGTCCCTGCCAAGCACGCGCGCTCGTGCAGTACAGGCATGTTCAGGCCACACGCTGGTGCTGTAGCATCGGCTGCGTCTGGACTCAAGCTGAAACGGAGTATAGGTGTCGTTTTTTTATTGACACTATGTCCAACTTTCTTAAGGAACTTAAATACAAAAGCGCAAAGGACAAGGACAGAACACAGAAAGAACAGGACAAGCGCTTACTCACAACTGATTGTTTAATGAATGATAAAAGAAAGACGAAAATGATAGGAGATTTACTAAATTAAAATGCCAATTCTATTCGCACGTAAAATGTTTAAAAATTATTTGGTAAAAAATTAACAAAATTAAATTGAAAAAAGAGACGGATAGAAAATTAAAAGAAAGAAGGAAAAGCAGCCAGATTAAGAAAAAAGGTTGAGGTATCCTATCTCTTTCTCGGACAGTGAAATTGATGGTGTGCTGACGCACGTGTCTCCTTTCTCTATTATATTCAACTCTATTCAACCATACATGTTGGACATACAAACCACGGTCCAAAAAATCACTTCTACCATTTGATTCGGCCCATTCGAAAATAATCAAGAGGGGAATTGTAAAAGCAGCTTCATAGCAGCCTTGCAAAAATCATGCGAGCACACAGCCAAGCAGAGTTTTGAGGCACAAGTTCAAAAACTACATGAATCGGGGTATTCCAGTTATTTAATGTTCGATGTTGCAGAGAGCCTGACCATTCACAAGGAAAGAAGAAGAGATACGACACGCCGTCCGGCAGTGATACCCTACCAACACAAAGTATCACACAACTTAAAACGAATAGCGTCTAAATATGACATACAGGTCGTAACATCAGCTCCTGATAAACTTAAAAAACTGTGTCCAAAAATCAACTCCCAGAACGAAAGAGAAGAACACTGCTCAGTCCAGCACGCACATCAGTATATCAACTGCAACGTCAACATCGTTTACGAAATACCGTGCACGTGTGGGAGAGTGTACGTCGGTCAATCTGGGCGCTGCGTAAATGTAAGACTACGAGAGCATGATCTTTCCCTACATGCTTCACCGTCAGGACACTTGGCCATACATGTCAGAGACTGTAAATGCACTCCTCTATTCAATCAAACGAAAGTACTCAAACGCTTTCGGAGCAAGAGAGCCAGAGAAATTTTTGAGGCAAAAACTATAATAGAGAAAGGAGACACGTGCGTCAGCACACCATCAATTTCACTGTCCGAGAAAGAGATAGGATACCTCAACCTTTTTTCTTAATCTGGCTGCTTTTCCTTCTTTCTTTTAATTTTCTATCCGTCTCTTTTTTCAATTTAATTTTGTTAATTTTTTACCAAATAATTTTTAAACATTTTACGTGCGAATAGAATTGGCATTTTAATTTAGTAAATCTCCTATCATTTTCGTCTTTCTTTTATCATTCATTAAACAATCAGTTGTGAGTAAGCGCTTGTCCTGTTCTTTCTGTGTTCTGTCCTTGTCCTTTGCGCTTTTGTATTTAAGATGTTTAACCAACTAGCCCAACAGTTAATTGTAATTTCTTAAGGAAAACCCAAGGAAATGCTACGCGCATTCAACCGTAAAACGTCACGCTTATAAATAACTCAATCATGATGGACGCGCGCTCAACGACGAACAGTGTATCGCACACCGAAACTAACCGCTTCTTTCTTCGATGTAGACTGTTGATAACACTGTACTACCAACATTTGCTTCTGACATGCATTGTCACATTAGTAATTTGGTGGTGACTGTAGATGGCATTTTCGAGAGTTCACTTCGACTGGATGCTAAAACGTCATGCGCACCAAATATAATTCATAACGCGTTTTTACATAGGTGTGCGGAAGGGTGCTCACAGTTTCTTTGTGAGATATACTCTTGTAGTTTAAGAACTGGCGAAATGCCACAAGATTGGAAAGTGGTCAAGATAGTGCGTACACATAAGAGCGGTGATAAAAATTTGTCTCTAACAACAGACCTGTGTCGCTTTTGAGTACATGCAGCAAGTTCATGAGCATTGCATTCTTAAACATATCGTAACTTTTTTTTTTGTTGAAAACTGCATCTATTTTTGATAAAAGACCAGCATCGTTTATGACATGGGTATTCAACAATAACAGAGCTTCTTCACACGTTCCATGAATTTGGTACCGTAGTAATCACGGTCAGGTGGATGCTATTTTTTTGGACTTCGCGAAAGCTTTTGACAGCTCGCATCTTAAATTACTGTATAACCTAAATCAGGTACCGGAAAATGACTGTCTCATTACGGTGGATTGAATCTTACCTCCCAGATCGTCAGCATTATGTGACTGTTGGTAAGGAAGAATCTATAAAAATGCGCGTCCTTTTAGGGGTGCCCCAGGGCTCGGTACACGTCCCTTTGCTTTTTTATTGTTTATTAATGATCTGTGGATGGTCAACCTATTAAACACGATTGAATATATGTCACTGTGTTGCAGGAACGGAGTTCGTTGCTTAGACTTCTTTGATTCGTCCAGTATTTGGATCGGCAGATTTTTTATGGGACCCACGAATTCTCAGGCATCTGTAGTTAGAGATAAATTGAGCAATGAAAAGGCGTTTAGAAAAAGGCACTTTGATTAATTTATAACGCATACAACAGGGAAACTCCCATGTCATATTTGTATGTATCATCCGCATTATCACAGTTATTCTGTCGAAGGAAAGTCAAGCGCTTGAAACTTCTGTATAATCTAAAACACGATAAGGTTGGACTATATTACAACGATAATCTGAAATACAAGGACAGCCATGACACAAGGCGGAAACAAAAAAGTGTTTCGCGAGTTGTAATGTAAAAGAGTACATTATTTTTTCAATTACACTGCTTGTGATTGAAATGACTTGTTTTAAATTTTGACAAGTTTCGCTATATATCATTGTCACGTTCAAGCTCCAGACGATTCTGCATATAAGTAAACTTGGACGAGATAATCAATATTTTGGCATAACCTATTAAGTGACATTTCGTATTGTATATTTTTACAATGTCTGCCCGCAGCTGTACGTGCAACCATGGCTTTGCCCTCAAGAGTGGACCAGCAATATTCCTGAAATGAATGAAATAGATAAAGAGTTGTCTTTCAGGCGCACAACATCCTTTGGAGAGGTAAAGAAGTGGCGTTTATTTCGACTTTTCGACGCTTGTGAGACGTACCCGGAACGACAGCCGAGAGCGCACCAGGACGCCATGCTGCTCATTGATTGGCGAGGCTACGTTGAGCCACCGATGGCAAGAGACAAAACACGAGGGACAACAACGAGCACGAGAGAAAGCCGAGAATCGACCTTAGGGCGACCACAGCGACACCTCTCCCGTACTCTACATCATGGTGCCATGACGGGAAAAGAGTTTCCAAACAGATATTCCTCTGTAACGTTGCTAACAACTATGCTGCTGAAACCAAAGCTGCTAAAGCAGATTTTTTGCTGCTAAAGCAGACTAATTGCAAATTTATTAAAGCACGTCTTTCCAGAACGCAACATGTACCACTGTTCATCGTGAGATCACTTGGTGTGGTCTCTTGCAATTTTATTTTCTGAGTTTGTGCATTTTACGTTTCATCAGCATCCCTTTATCTTGACCTGAAAATCGGGATCCCTAATCACCTTCTTCATGTACAAGGACACTGTATCTACACGCCAGTATCCCGCAGCGTATGACATGGTCTTCTCATGTGCGCAGTAACGCAATTTATCTTCGAATTCGAGTCCAAATAAGGCCACGCCGAGCGAAAGGGTGGGATACTTCTTTGAGCTTGTACATATCTGAAAAAAAATCAAGGTTCAATGAAACGGCACACACCTACTCTCAAAGTGATGCTATGCAAAAGCAATAGTTAGAACTGCAATCTGTCTTCTGTTTTAATAACTTTTAGACCCAGAATGTGCCTGATCACCTCATTTTTACGTAAAAAAACACGTCTCAAAGAAACGTTCTGTCTATTTTGCCGCCAAACTTCCCAGAAAAATTCTTTCCACGCAAAGTCCATTTCTCCACTAAATTTGTCGAGAAAAGTCACGCCTTGTGGTGTCAATCTCGCTGCTACATTTAGTGGAGAAATTGGCGTGATATGAGCACGTCATGTCCCGTGCAGCTCATTATTTCTCGCAGCCGATCAGATCTCAGCATTAGACGATAGGAGCGCCCAAGGACCAATCACGAAGCCGAAAGCGCAAACATGATAGGCCTGAGAATACGTGGTACAAATTGTTTTAATTCCCGCCTCAGCCAACTCTTCGACGCAATGGAGCCAATGAAGCCGCGCGAAAAGTGCATCCTCACGGCGCTCGTTTTCTTAGTGGGTATCTTATCACCGAATGAACCAATCACGCAAAAGCGAAGAAAGCAGGGTCCCAATGATTGGGCGTGTTTGGTTTAATCGGTCACAGCAAATGCACAAAGATAATGAACGCCGGACCATGAACTTTCGGCGCTGCTTAGATCGGCTCCATTGAACCGTAGCGTCAAAATTACCCTTTGGGCAAGTTGGTAACACGTCGTGATAATAATTAGCGCGAAAATAAGTAAATGAATATCATAAACAATACACACTCCATATTGCACAGATACGTCAACTGCAGCGTCAACGTCGTGCACGAAATCCTATTCTCATGTGGGAGAGTGTATGTTGGCCAATCTGGCATCTGCATTAATGTAAGGCTGCGAGAGCATGAGCTTTGTCTACAATCATCCCCATCAGGACACCTAATCATACACGTCAGATACTGTGACTGCTCCCCTATGTTTAACCAGACAAAAGTCGTCAATCGGTTTTATGGCAAAACAGCTAGAGAGGTCTACGAGGCAAAAAGCACCATAGGGCTTAGCACACCGTCTGTAGAACTATCCGAGAAAACGATGCGGTATCTTATATATTTTTTTCACGCATGTCCTTTTTTTGCTATCTTCTTCTCAATTAATAAGTGTTTCTTTCATTCAAACATTCTTATAAAAGTGCGTTATTTAGTTTAACAATGTAGTTTTCGATCCAATATTCTTCATTTTCTTATTTGAATCAAATGATATCTCACTTTATTCTTGTATTTCAGTTTTCCTACATTTACAACCAGGTGATGCAACGTCATCTTGTCTTTATCTGTTGCCTAATTATTTTTACGATCACAGCATCACCTGTGAGACGGAGGAAATTGCTCGGAACAGGTGCAAAGGAGGATAACTGGACACTACTGCAGCCCGTAACTGTTCCGTTTGCCCTTGTCTTCGGTCCTTGCCATGTATTCTCAAGTTCAGCACCAACTCGCCCGAGAGTCAGCACTAAGATTATCTGAGCTTCTGCTCGTCTATTACGTGCTTAGTCTGTCGGACTTTTCGGGAAACAAGTAGGAGCATAAAGATATTAGCGCATGAAATTTTAACTAGATCAGGCAAAAACCGCGTAACGTCCAGTATGTTTGATATGTGCACCTAAGGGCGAATATGTGTGAAGTTTTATGGTCGACTTTGTGATGGACAGCGGTGGCAAGAGCCGTCAGAATTTTTTTTTATCCGGGCCAAGTAAAATGTATCTAAAGTGCGTTTCGTTATTCTGTCAGAAACTCATATTTTTTTAGCAAGGAAGGTGAAGAAAAAAAAAAAGAACAAAAAACGCTTTGAGTCTGCAGAAGTAAATAAAAGAAAACAGAACTTATCGAGGCACTTGCCTCCCAACGGCCGTGGTGGCGGAACCAGCGAGTCGGTTTTCCAGCCCTCACGCGAGCGTCCCATCAGCCCCATTCGGGAATCGACGTTCGGGATATCGGAACAACGGAACCAGTGGGACGCTTATTTCTCCAATTTAAATCAGCTGCCAAAGCCCTGTGTAGTCGGATAGCTGTTCTCACCGGTCAGTTTGGTGTTTTTGTGTTTTTTGTTGTGTGTTTGTTACCACATCAGTGCGCTCGATCGGACGAGTCCGTGCGACTCACTGACGGTACCCCGAGCAACTTCGTTTCGTAGGCCCAACGAGCGATACGCGCTTGCCCGGAAGGCCGACAAAATGTTGAAGCTGGATGACGTGACAAAGGTATACTTAAGTAGAAGTCTGGACGATCACATTTATAAGTGATGTATGACCACGTGCTAGTCGTACGCGACTGGCAGCCGCTCCAGCTCATAACAAGATGTGCCAAGTGACGATTCGTGCCAACAAAGGCCCGTTGGCAGATTCGTGCTGAGCAACTTCGACTGACTCAGTATTGTGATCTTTTAAGCCGACATTTTTGTTACATTGGGGAACAAATAAATGCTCATTTAAGCTCATTATCCCTATCGTTTTCTCATTTTTAGCAGCCAAAACTGTGCAACTAAGCCCTGACCTGAATCGCTGCTTTGATTACACTGATCGCATATGTACCGATCAGGGGAAGAAGAAAACAATGTGGAGCAGAGCGCGCTAGACCGCGCTGGACTCAGCTTTGTCGGGCTTTGCTCAGCGAGGTGGAGCCAGCGGGCGCGGCTTAGTGGACGACCTTGGCACGATCGCGTTCGGAGCCTGATTCATGGACGATTTAAGGGGCTACGCCGACGATGCGCGCCAGTCTAAGACGCTGCAGCCATGAACCTAAAGGCCCGTTCACACTCTTGCGACCGAGTAAGACCGAGAGAGACCAGACCGGTTTTAAGCCTTTTGCGATCTCTTAGGACCAGCTCCGCTGTAGCGCATCCGGTCCTAAGACGTCGCAAGAGGCTTAAAAACCGGTCTGGTCTTTCTCGGTCGTACTCGGTCGCATATATGTGAACGGCGCTTAACTCGCAGCCAGTCGCTTTGCTCTAACCCTTTAAATAATGAATTGACCATAGTACGTCGCGGAAATAAAATGTTTTGCTTATAACTCATAAAATAATTCTCATTTACAGCAAAACGTTTCTTCTCCGTATTCCTAAGGTTTGATGAGCTCCATCACAGCGCAAAGTTGAAACAAAGAAAAAAATAGTAGAGGGCTGTTTTATGGCTGATATCGCACAGCGGCCATCCTAAAAAAAAAAAGCTTCAAACTCAACCCCTAGATGGCGACACAGATATGTGTTGCCGATAAACTGTGGCATGGCTTGTGGCACCGATGTTCCTCTTTCGCTCTTAATTCCTTCCTCTCTGTGCAGGTTTCACATTCACCCCATGAAATGTGAAACCATGTTCAGGTTTCACATTCACCCCGTGCTGTCTCCGCGTTATGATGCGCCTGCGCTTCCCAGTTTGGTCGGCTGCATGCTAAGCACTCAAGCTAGCACAGCCAGCTTCTATGGGAGAATGCCAATCTGGGTGGCTTTTAGTTTCTGTATCGGGAGTTTGATTTAGCTGCACGAGAAGGGTACTCAGTTGACCTTCAGATATCCATCTTTGGAAAGGTGTTCTTGCTGTTTTGCTATGCTTCATGCACGTTTTACAACGTTTAATCATTGCAAAACGTGTTTTGCACTTTTTTAGAAGTTGAGCAATGACTAATCTTAAGAACGGCATTTTTTCAAGGCACGGATTGGCAAGGACATCTGCTAGAAAGGTGAAGATGCTAGGCACTTAATAGTTTTATCAATATGCTAAAAAAGTGACAAGTGGCTGGACGTAACTGAATACTTTTTTTTGCAGGGCGGCGCTGCATATCGTTTAATTCAAAGTACCGAGATGAAATGTGCGCCTACAGGGAACGGTATTCGTTGAGGTGACGACTAACATACTCGCGAGTTATTAAGGTAGCTTAATGTCAAAATAAGTCCCCTTTGCCTTTTATCTCCTCATTTCTCTTTGACTTACCGAAGATACCTCCCGCATTGGAAGTTAAACGATTAACTAAACTGATTACCCGGACCAGGCGGATTATTTTGGTCGCGCACCAGTAACCTAGCTGTGTTTGGAGATTTGTGTTTGTCCTTTGTCCTCCTTCTTCCCCTTCTCCAGGGATTATTATCGTCATTCGTCGCCGTCGTAACTGAACTGCTTCCATTCCCGAGTCAAGCCGTTTTCGTTTTAAGTTTTATAATGTGTCCACTCGGCTTTTGGAGCATTTTCGCAAATGCATAAGAGACGAAAGTGCGATGTTGAAAACTTTACAACTACCTTATAAATGTTTCGAATGGCGCTGAATATAATTTGTACTTAAATTGAGTTGAATCCTTTTTGCCTGTATTAAGGTCAAGAAAAAAAAAGGCCTGACTCGCTCAGTTTACGCTTTGTTTTTCAAAGCTCTAAGGCCGCCATCTCATTGGCGGCGACAATAAGATGACGTCCCAATGTCCCGCCTTTCTTAAACCGTAGACTATTCGGTTCGGGAACTCACTTTCCAGGTGATGGTCTCGTTGGTCTCGTACATCGCGGCAGAGTTGTTAAGCGTGTGAATGGCACGCATCACACGAACGTCAGGGATGAGTTCGAACTTGACGGAGGCACTCGCACGGCACAGCTGCGTTTTAGAAAGACCGTCGCATTAACTCGCCAGTACAGAGCAACACGCTTCGATGGACTCTGCTTAAGCAGAGGTTTTCGCATGCGCGGGTCACCATCACTCGTCGGGAAAAGCTCAAACTCCGTTTGGTGTCCGCAAGGAAGCTGCGCTACCTTACATCTTTCTCACGACTCCCCTGAGTCTCGGAGAAGGCAGAATAGACCCATCTCGAAACTTCGAATTGGTGCATAGATTATGTGCGGTCGCCGTTAGTTGGTCATGCACTGTGAGTAGTGCAGTGGACACGAACACTTCGTCAGCATTGTATGTACTCGAATCGAAACGAATTCCACACGAGTGCTGCGTCAGTGCTCGGGCGAACTCGGAACCCATCACGGGCTTCGCGCTGGAAGCGATGAGACAAACTAATGGAGAGCTGCGCATAATCTATGCGTCATTTCAAAGTTTCGGAAATGGTCTATGGGTAGCGGAACTTGCTTCCAATGGCACATCGAGCTTTCGCCGCTTGGTGTCGTCTTTATGTGAAGAAATCTCTATTGAAAACGACAACCGTCGAAATCGTTTCAACCTCCTCATGTGGACAAAATCCATGCTTTCGTGCATTTAAGTTGCGATTTCGCGGAAAGTATTAAGAAAAACGAGAGATTGTTTGCTTTCTGTCAACGAAATTATGCATCGTTCGCGTTTCTCAATGGAGGATGCGTTGTACGTTGTTGCGGGAATATGAAAATTGAAATTATGTTTGTTGTCACATCGCACAATGACTAAGTTCACAAAAAAATGTAAAATGAAAAATATCGTCGCACTGCGCGTGAAATGCGATGAGTCAGAAGCTGCTGCAGGGACTTTTCACATGAAAGTTTGTACCAACAAGTAACAATATAGGGAGTATTCATCGGCTTGCCATAGCTGTGTGCACGAATTCCGAGCTCGTGCTGACGGCGTGTCACACAGTTCTTTGGCAACGTACGTTCCACACATTCAAGATTGTCGGTCTCGCAGCCTATTAATGTAGACTCGTCCCAAAAATGAGGCAAGCAACGCCCTTGCATGTGATGTCCAGTGAAAACCCCGTATTGCTCATTAAATTACACCTGCGCCTGCGCGGCCAAGCAACTGTCTTCAAGCAACAAAAGCGTAACCCTAATTTTTTGACTGCTTAAGGGCAACTCCGCACAATTCCGTACGCTGCAGGATAATGAGTGATGTCACATAAAGAAGCACCATTAAAAGGCACTACGTCATTTTGCTTTTGCCAAAGTGGGACATATATATATTGTCAAATCTTAAACATGAGCAGAAATTGAAGCAGAAACTTCGGCTCCGTCCAGCAGCACTCGCTTCCGGCCGCCAAAAGCGTAGGTCAATCACGTGGCGAGACATGTCACGTGATCTACTACGACAACGACGGGCGAAATGGACCTTTTCTTCACCATTCCCGACGGCACCAGGCGGTAGCTGCACGAACTAAAAATCGAGGAAGTGACCTACCTGCGCTACCAATCGATAATGGGCAGCTACGCTGCCAGTTTCTTCGCTCTCTGAGCTGCGGCGCGTACATAAGGCGACTTTAAAAAGGGCATCCGTGGCTTCCACCTAAACGTCGTATTTTTCCTTTCCGATCGCTTTCTTTTTTTGTGTGGAACACAATAGTATATATGCTGCAATGACGTGTTCTACTCAGCTGATCCAAGCTTCCTTCCGAATTTCCTCGATTTTGTGCAGACTTCCGCCGCTTGGCGTCGGGCGCTCGCGCGTGCGCAGAACGCTTCTCGGAAAAAGGTCCATTGGGGCTGGGACGGGCCACTGTTGGGGCGCGGCGTCCTGGCGAAGTGTCGTCTGCACGTCTCTGCACAACGTTTGATATCTGACATTCGACGACGTTGGAACAAATGCGGCATCAGTCTGCGCATGTAATGTGAACGAAACTCAAGACAAAATATTCACAAATGGTGACACGATGACGGCGGTTGTGACGCTGGAAACGACGGGACGGCCGGACGGTTCCTGAAGTGCGCTGCGCAGGCGCCGAGAGGAAACGTTAAAGATGGCTTCAAAATGTCGATTTCGGCCAAAGTGTCGCATTGCAGAGATTACCGGAGCGTTTGGCAAACACTCAGACAGAACTAGGTCGTAATATTTGACATGTGGTCTTCCTAGGTGATACCAGAAGATCAGCGTCCTTTTTTTTTCAGAAAAAAAGTTAAGCAGGAGTTGCCCTTTAACGAGGGCGATAAAAATAATTTTAGTTCGGGAAATTGATATTAGATTGGGATTTTACTCATTACATCTCGTTTAGTGGGGAAAGAGGTAGAAAAAAATTAAATTTCAGTACGAAAGTTTGCAAATGTGGCGCACTACTTCGTGATTTCCTTTCTTTCGAAAATTCTCGCGCTTTTCATTGTGATACACTGGCGGTACATCAAGTACGGCGGCGGACTCTAACTGCGCTGGACACTCCCCACTGCGTTTCTCACACATATAGCACTGGTGAATAATCAAACCGTCGATGAATATTTAGATTTGCGTTCGTGGCCATCGGGTTCGTGGCGACACTTGCAATCACTTGGGAGAGACAAGTCTCATGGCGTGTAAAAAGCACGATGGAAGCGCGGAGTCATCTCACCCCTGGCCATGCGCGACGTCACGGACTCGTGGTTTTTCGTTTAGCTTACAAAGTTGAAAGATTAAAGCTAAGGAACGAGAGAGCTGAACAAATTATTTCGCGGTCGCTTCAAAGAGGAACACGCAGGCTGGCGAAGTTTCGGGCGTCTTACGTCCAAGAGAAATTCTCCAAGCAACAACAGGCATCATGATAAATCCCGCCTGTGTTTCGCTCTCGTCCATTATAGCAAACATCTCCGTCAACTTTCGTAGTCTTACTGCGTATATTTTAAGATATATTCTGAATAGTTATATATGTATGTACCCTATGTAATTGAGGTCACAAAGAAAGGTGCTTAAAAAAGATAATGCGGTTGTGCTTTCAGAGGTTAACGTACGTCACGACTTGGTGGTCCTAACTCGACATTTATTGTGCATTTGAAAAGGGTAAAAATAGAATTATTACCGTTATGTGCTGGTTATGGTGAATTATGCTCACTTTTGCTTTAGATGTAGGCGTGCGAAGCTACTGGAACTATAGGCTATCAGCACCGCTTACCAAACTGGCGATCGTGCAGGCACTGCTCTGAACCACATGCTCGTGCTCGTGGTTTTGGCCTCGCGATTCATTTGCAGCGAAATCGGAGTATAGGCACTTGAAGTTCAGGTCATGAATTCACTGTTTATCACTTTGCACTCAAACTCTGGGGTCCTCCGTGGTCGGTACTGCTAACCCGGGGAAATCACTTTAAGGACTCTCTTTTAAAATAGCCGCGTTCTAAATAGGTCCTGGGTGAAACTGAAACACCCTCCACGGTTTTTTGTTTAGGGTTTTACAAAATTGCAAATTTTAACAAAGCCAGTTGAAAGCTACATTAATACGCTATGTGCTGGTTAGTTATAAGGCGGGGGGGACATAACATATTCGGCTAATTGTCACAGTTGGCCATATATTTACCCATAAATTGTTGATAAACTTTAACTAAACTCGTTTTCATTTCTCAAGAAAAAAGGAAGTTTGGCGCATTGTTCCTACGCGGCGAAGTAGTTCTTATGATATTTGCTTGTCAGAGGAATAAGCGATACTTTTGGCGTTTGAAACGTGTACGTCTTGATAAGACTACATATATTTAATCTAAAATGCACTTACACATATCTTAATTCTTTATATAAAGGGAAAAATCAGTAATGTTCCGCGTGAAGGGACTTTGTTTTACTACGGTTCTTGAGGGTGAAAACGAGTATAGATAGAATTCAACGTGCGGTATGTTATGAAAACTTGCTGAGCGTCACTTCAACATCGCCCAATTAGGGGTTCGTCTCCTTTGGGGACGTTAAAGAGCCAGCTCTACGGTTGTAGCTGTTGTGGGAAGTGCTCAATTGGAGAAGCTAACCCAGGTTGGTAGATTCTGGAGGACACGGCAATCCCGTCGAGAAGCAAAATGCAAAAAGAGGGCCCATTTTGTGTTCGCCCTAACAGTGTCGGGCACCCAGACGCCGCCTCACTCGAGTTTCTACTGCCCCTGGGACCGCATCCCCGGCTTGGCTGTGTTTAGCGCGTCTAAAAAAGTGGTCTCCTCACTTTCCGACGGATGACATAACATAAGTGTCATGTTGTCGCCGGCCGGGGATCCTGGACGTGTCATACCAGCCAATGTGAATCTGTCACAGGCGAGTTGTGCTGCTGTTGCCCTCGAGCTTGACAGTCCCTGGAGACTTCGGCAGCCCACTGCTGGGGGCACCACGACGAAAACGAGATTGGTGTTCGCCAATACGTTTTGTCGGATCTTGGAGCACCAACCGCCAGGACCGCGGCTTCCGACAGACATGGAAACGCCGGATCAATGCGACACTATACAGGGTGTGCGGCAGGGAGCAAAAGAAGAAATAACACCCGATCTTACCGGGCTGACAAATTGCTTCCGGTTGGCTGTGTTTTCTTTTTTTTTTTTTTGAAGGCCCCGAGGTGAGTAGCGCATACATTAAAAAGTCTACCCGCCCCGGACCACATGTCCAGAAACTTGCGACAGGCGCCTTCCAGTTCACGCATTCGGGTCCCTCACGTGGCGCATTCGCCGCTGACATTTACGCTTCATCTGGAAATTCCCGGCCAAACGGAGTGTGTGCCCAGTAGAAAAAATCAAACTTCAAAGATAAAAAAAGGATGAGATAATGCGTGCGTTCCCGGTTGCAACTTACTGATAAGTTTATCGCTCTCCATTACCATTTTCATGGGGATACTCGCGACCAAAGGTTAACAGCGAAACTTATAAACAGTTTCTCCAGATGTCACCGCACGCATTTTTATAGTTCTCATAGTTGAAGTCGAGTGCGATATTTTTTAGGTACCTTCAGAGATAACTGTATTGTGAGTACTAGGCACAAAACATACGCTAATAATATTGGTTGATTCCGCACAGGACCATTTAAGTATAGATTGTCAGCTTATGTTTTTCAGGTACAAAATGTTTTATGCCTTGATTTGTACGCATAGCCTGGTGCATTGTTGTCTCAAAAAAAAAATGAACGGATGAATTTCGAATAACCAATAAACGTTTAATAACTTGAACGTATGTTTACGAACTTAAGAAAACATGGTACCCTTAAACGGAATAAAAAGGCATGTAGATTTTTGACATTTAAAAAAAAAAAATCCTACATGAGAACCGCTCTTTGAATTTACTGCTTGAAAAGTTTGCAATAAAAAAATTATACTTAATTGGTGCATCGATGCAGATAATATATATCAGTATTTAGTATATGTAACTTTTCTAAAACGTGAATTCGACCAACAACGGTCATTTGATCTTTTTAAGCTCAACAACGTTTTAAATAATCAACAATTAAAAAAAACATTAATATTTAAAGAATTTTTTATAGAATTTAATAGGGAGTCGATTGGTATAAAATAATTAATGTAAGTTAATTCGTTTCGGAACTACAGTGATATTTTCGAAACATGTTTTCAACTATTTTTGATATGCTTTGCATTTTGTTCTTCACCCTCTAGATGGCGGTCACTCCGTTCGCAGGGACTAATGGGAAGGAGAGATAAAGTAGTTCCTTCGTGTAGCTTGGTGCACATATTTGCTTTTTTGTATTCGCCGCGCTTTGTTTCGCGCGGGTCAGAGCGGACGCGGGTTAGTTCAAAGCAGCTGCGCTTCGCGTCTGGTGCGTTCGAATTTGTGTTGCTCAGGAAAGTGTTTCGTTAAGTTTTTAGTTAGAAGTTTAGAATGTGATACGCGATCGAACGCCTTTGAAAGGTAAAGAAAAAACTATCTGTCTTACTCCTTTCATTTACTGAATTCGAGCTCATAGACGTTCGATCAACTGAGTAGTCGTTGATAATGATCTTCTAAAACCATGCTGGAATGGAGTAAGAATATTGTGATCATCAAGATATTGAATCTTACATGAAAGCACTATGTGCTTAAGAAGCTTGCAGCTTACGTACTAGTTAAAAAAACAGGCCTAAAGTTTTATCGGTTGTTTCTATCGTCTGATTTGTGAATAGGAATAATTTTACCGCGCATTATTTGGTAGTATGCCCCGTAACGCAGACACCTTAAATATTATGAATAAATACTTTGAAATGAACTCTGTGTAACGTTTCAAAAACTCATTATGAATAAAACTGGCACCAGGGAATTTCTTTGGATCAATGTTATTTAAGATCACAATGGCCAGCAGCTGCTGGTTGTACCCGAACCTCCAAAGGCATTGTAGGGGTCTCTAGGTGTTGGGGATGCTGGGCGGCGAGCTCGGGGGAGCTCCCCCGTGGCCCTGAAATACGCCCGGCAGCCTCGGCGACGTCTGTCTAGATAGCGGCGAGCTTTTTGAATGAGTTGGCGTTGGTTGCGCTGAGAAGCCGCACGGTGTTGATGAAGGTAGCCTCCAATTGCTGGGCCTGCACCAACAAAGCTCGCAAATCAGAGCACTCCTGGTTTTATTGGACATGTCGGTGGCCAGACGGGATAGATTGGGAACGTCGGACGTGTCTTTCTGACGTGGGTAGTAGAACGTGTCTATCACGACGTAGAAACGACCCGGGCCTTCCACACGTGTGTCGACCCCTTGGAGAGAAGCTCCGCAGACTCCTCGCTGCCTTCGTCCCTCCATTGCGGCGACATTGTGGACTCTCCGGACACTTCCTCCTTTTGGTCCACACTGGTGCTTTCCCTCGCATTTGCCGAGGATGACTAAGACTCCGAGGAAGAGCATGAGCCCCAATCTGGACACTTGGAGAAGTTGGCGAGAAATTTGGCTGCTCTGATTGGCCGGCGCCAAGGTCAAGAGTGTGGCATTGGCCAATTACGGCCGCCAGATTTCTCGCCTACGATTTCGCCATGTGTCCAGATTAAGACCCCAGGACATCCTGGCAGCTGGCAGCCACGGCGTTTAATCGCCTGGCTCGACCTGCCACAACCTCGGCCGAGACGGACGATGCTGCCGACTCCCAACCCGACAACGGCGACGGCCGAGTCTTGCGGCGTTCCCAGCGGAGCCTCCCTCGTGCACCAGTTCACCCCCAGCCGAAGCACCACCCTAAGTCGTCTGGGCAAGTATCATTCGTAATCGTCGTGTGCGCTTGGAGAGCGAAGAGAGTCCACAGGGTCCACGAGTGCGCAACCACAAGCCATCGTTCAGGACAGCGCTGTGTTGACTTCGGCGATCTCCTTCTGTTTGGTGCAACACGGGCGACAAAGAACTGAAACGTTCGTGGTGTGTGCGGTGCGGTGCTTGGAAGTAGACACCCACACTAACACGGGCCGCAGATTGGTTGTTGTGGGGTTCGGTCCCGTCGTCGTCAGCTGATCCAGTCAAGCTAGTCCGGGAGGACGCAGCGAGCGTTTTTTAAAAGTAAATCTTCCTTCGTTCCGTTTCAAAATATGGAAAGATTCCCGACGCATACCGTGAGCAAAAAAAAAAAGCTGCGGGCGTTTTCAAGAAAATTACGTCGCTTTAATTGAACAATGAGCTTCCAGGAATTGTTGTCCCTAAATCTGCCGTTTTTTATGATTCGTGTTCGACTGCGTTTGCAACGACGTATTGCGCTCATCGTGCGGTGTGAATAAATTTAGGCAAGATTTCCTACCTGCCCCACAGATGCATGAACTGAGACCATTTTTTACGTAGTGAACATAGTGCTTTTTATTTTAATTTGGGAAAGAGGCGTTGTGCATTTATGACGGTACAATCACTTTGAACGTTCAGAAATTGGGAGAGAGCGAGCAAGCTTTCCCAACTTTGTCTCTTTGCTTTTCTGGCACTGGCCCTAGTTTCCAAGTTTCAGCAGACACACCTACCAGCAGGTACAAACTGCTCTAAAGCAGGTAAAAGACTGGGAAGTCGGGACGGTGCGGACCGTCCGTGTTTCGCGCTTTTCGCAAGGTGACGGGAAGTGCTTTTGCAAGGTATGCGGAATATGCAACCGATTTTGTTATTCCCATCATTTTGTTATTTAAGTCACCCGTCAACACGTGCCGGAACTATTTGTGGCTGACGCCATACACAGTTTCGGCTTGCAGTGTTGTGTAAGTGTGGCGTCAATTGAATTGGCGGATAAGGAGTTGGCGTACTTGCGGTCCGTCGCGGGGCCACGGAATTGGATGAGATGTGGTGCGGTGTGCGCAGTGTGTTTCAACGATGAAGCTCTTGAATTAAATCATTTGAAAGTTCGCGCTCTGTGGTGTTTGTTCTTCCTATGTCCCTGTCTTTAAGCGCAATCCTTGTTTTCTCACGCGATCACGAGCCAAGATTTACGATAACGGTACGCATTCATTCAAACAACTTTACGCAAGATGGTTCGGAAGCAAAGAAACAAAAAATTTGTCTGCAGAATTCGGAGGTCGACGGCTTCTGCGGACAACTGTTACGTAATAACCTGGCTGTGCCGAGTTTTTTACATATTTAGCTGTGGCTGTTCGCGGACGTTCGCGGCACCCGGTGCAAATCTCGACGGCCTCCGGAGCGATATGACGAACGTAACTGGACACGTTTGTCGCGCGAACGCCCGATTGCCTCCAGCCAAATGGCATTCCTTTCGGGGCGACATGGCTGCTGGAAGGTTCGCTGTCGGGATCACTCATCTGACATCGCCAAAAAGTCAGCATTTGCGCCGCAAACGTAAAAGAAAAAGAACAAACACTAAGCAAGCAAAGGAAAACGAACCGTGCTACGAAAGTCAAAACCCCGCGCCGCTTCCTATCACTAACACCTGCGACGCTGCTAATACACCCCTACTTCCACTTCGAAATCTCACTCAAGCACCTGGGTCAGCACCAAACACTTATCACTTCGGCGAAAACGACTCGTAAGGAGTAGGCAAGACAGGCGGGAGCAAGACTTCGGCAGCCATGAGAGAATGGCAGAAACTTTTGTTTGTTATAGTATGAATTCAAACGGAAGTGCACGTCTTGTAAACCCTTTGTAAATAATATTAATAACTGTCATTACGGTTATTCTATAAATAAAAAATATTCCGTCCAAGGTAATTGTAACATATAACAAAGGTTTTAACAACAAAGATCTAAGCTGTCAATCAAACTTTCTTAGCCAATAAGAAGTATTGAAGCCAATGGGGATAAACGTCACAAAATCCCAACTTCGTGGCGCGCGATGTAAAACGGACGAAATAGCCGCAAACTAAAATCAGTTTTGCAATAAATGTGTGCACCTTAAGAAATTTTTTTCCTCATGAAAGATTGTTTTTTTATGCTTGTCCCAATTAAACTGTTTAAAAAAACAAAATTTTTTTTTGCAGTTACCCTTGAAGGACGCTCTTCACTCGATGTTAAATGCTGGCCTCATCGAGCCCACTAACCAGGGCTCTTTTCATAAGCCCGGTTGAAGTCGTACCTAACGTCTCCCCGCTTAGCGCACTCCTTCCCAGAGGTCGTACACATCCCCTAGCGAGCCCACACGTCTCCCCAAAGCTGTTTTCTGTAGGTCCTCTAGACATGGAAAAAAAGTAAGACAACGAAAATGATTCGGGAACCTTACGCGGCAGCATGTCGGAATGTTATTTCGGCCACTACAAATACATCGATTAAGTGTGCCAGCAGCTCGAAGCAATCGCTGCATCCGTGTCCTATTGCGAGTGTGTGTCCCTCGACGAGTTTGCTCATCGTTTTTCATAGGTCGGTGCTTCAGAAGTGCAGAATGAAAGACAGTTCAAGCTGCCAATGCACGAACGAACGTAAACACCTTGGGGCGAACGAAGAGTTAACAATTTGCCTCTCTTTTAGATGGCTTTGCTGTAGTCCATACTGATCAGGGCGTCGTTTTGCCTTTGCAGTCTCGATGACAAAGGAGGCGCTTGTGTCCCTGTTGCTGTTGGTTGGTTTGTCGCTGAAATATCAGCGCGTTTTTGGGGAGCATCGTCTGCATACAAACAGCCGAGATAATTATTGGCAGTCATGATCATCACCTATTGAGGTCTTGTCTGTATTACCGGCGCTCAACACAGACCTGCAGTGGTTATTGACAAGATGCTTTATACTGAGCTTTTTGCAGTCCGAGAGACAGTCACTTCAACATTCGACCCCGTAGTACGACTTCGCCACACATGCTACTTCTCAGTCCCGTCGGGGACGTACTTCTTCCTCCACGAACCCTCCATGGCTCCGAACTTTCCTGAGTTCACACAACTAGCTTTTTAAATTGTCAATTTATGCCATCACTCGAAAACCCAGCATTCCTTAGTCGACCCATCTGAATCTCCATTGCCTTACCTACGTAGTGGATACAAGACCGGTTTAAAGCTTTGTCGAATAGTGATCTGATAATATCGCATTGAACCGTATTTGAGTTGCAAAGCAAATACGCGATAGGATAGGCTTCGGCATAAGCCTCCGTACTTCACAGCATAACCCATTTGCCACGAACTTCTGCAAGTCCAAGAACTGTAGGTTCCCACCTTTCTCTTTTTCTAGCGTAGAGTCTATTTCTGGTGCGGACTCTCTGATGGTTCTTTTCAAATTTCTTCCGCGGCTTTTCCTCACGCAATGCATTCCGAAATATCGTCGACGTAACGTTGAACAAAACCCGTGGTCTTTGGCGTCCTTTCCAAGAAAACCCAACACACTGGAATCCAGAACTTTTAGGTAAATCTCCGACATAATCGGAGCCACCGCTGATCCGATACATACGCCTTATTTTTGTAGATACTTGTGTTCACTGTACTCAACTACTCTTGATTGCAACTAATGGTTTAAAATACGTAAAAAACTGTCAACCGAAATTCACGCGCCACACTAAACATTTACAAGATTTAGCTCCAGGTGGTCTTTGACCCGTTTGATTTGGAGATTCGTCTCCATGGAACGTTACAGGTTTTTTATGTCCATTGAAATAAAACAAACGGACGCTCATTGTGATATTCCCTCAAATCTTTAATTAGTTACGAAGTGTTCCTTAGCAATAACGTATCTTCCAAAGGCAAAAAAAGTTTTAAAATGTCGTATCCGCGTAGTAAGGAGACACCGCAGCCCGAATACTCGCTGGTATATTTTCCCGGCACCGAAATTGGCTTGCGCTAGAGCCATTCGGCTTGCGCCATCAGCCGCTCGCAGTTCCATGAGTTCGCGCGCTCAAAGATCACGCGACACTCGCGGGCAAAACGATCGTCTTCTGTTTATGCGCGAGGTAGCGCCGCACTGGAAACATCGCACTCCTTCCCTGAGATGCTGTCGCCGTATCTTTGGGAAGGCCGCCTTTGACGTTGAGGCCTGGAACCGAAACGTTGTTATAACCGCGTCGCGGACAGGAAGAATGTCGGTTGAGCGTCAGGGCATCTTGCTCCTCGGTTGGTGCCGGTCCCTCAGTGGTCGGAATGGTCTACTGTGCTGGCACAGCTGGTAGGCCATTATTAATACTTCGTGTTACAGAATCCCGTGACCAATTTTTCCGAAGAGTCTGTGGCGGTGTTCCTTATGTGGTCTTCATCTGTACGTACCGTGCCTTGTTCTGTTCTGATGATCCAAGAAGAGGAGATCCCAGTCTTTTTAGTACTGTTCCTCGGATCCACGATGACACCAGCAAAGTTTATGATGTACACTTCTTGGTTAGCCGAAATATTTAGGGACGTAGATGACTCCAACGTCTCCTCATCCCTCCCACTGGCTTGCGGACGTAGTAGAGTGATTGCGGTTGACAACTCACGACCAAGCATTAGCCCTGGCAAGGTCTTTCCTGTCGTGAGACTAATCGTTGTGCTGTTTCGTGAAATCGGGAAAATCGGCTCGATTAACTTCCTGTTTGTCTTTAGACAACGCCTGCTTAGTTTCGTAAAGCCATCCTTTCCGCTTTACCATTGGTTGCCGGATGATACGGAGCACTTGTCACATCACATGACGGGTCCCGTTATTCAAAAAAAACTGTTTTGGTCTTGTCTTACACCAGTGACGTACCATTGTCGCTAGCAGAAGCTTGCGTGGTACGACGAACGTTCCGAACAAATTTACGAAGTTCTTAAATCAGTGAGCTGGAGTTGATACTTTTCGTTTGTACGAACTTCCAGCCATTTGCTAAAGGCGTCGCTGCTCTCATTTACCTTCAACGGGACCAGCGAGGTCAATGTACAGTGTATCCCATGGTCTCGATGGTCGTTGTCATTCGGGGATTGTGCCTTAGGTGGTGTCGAATTTGGTTCTCTTGTCCAAAATGCTGCACCGCCTTTGCCTTGACTTTGATGTCTTTATCCTCCATGCCACCAAACGTAACCTCGGGCAATTGCCTTCATTGTCACTATGCCTCGGTGTCTAGCGTGAAGCAAGTCGAGCACTTGAGCTCTCGGCAGCCCTTTAGAATCACTACTTTTGAACCTCGGGTCAAGCAACCGTTGGTGTCGAAAGTTCGTTGGTGATACTTCCTGTAGGCCCTGCACTCCTTCTTGTTTAGCCCTCCTAGTCTGCCGTGATGTATGGCCTAGTAGACGAGTGTTAGGACTTTGTCTTGTTCAGTGAGTGCTGCAATGCGTTCTGGACAGAGTTGTGGAGATTGGCGAGCAGGCTAGCATTGGCACATCGCCAGGTGAGCCGGACTCGTCGACACAAGCAGATAGAAGCAGCCTGCTCAGGCGTCGTTTTGGTGCGTCCGTCCCCGTCGGTATCTCAACTCGTAGTCGTACGCACTAAGCTTGATGCACCATCATGTCATACGCGGGAATAGGACTTGTGGTATCGTTTGTGCCTCCAAGTATTCCCAAAAGGGGTTGGTGTTTTGTGTCGATGGTAACCTGTCGTCCATCAATGTATTCGTAGGCTTGACATACTGCTTAGATGATGGCCAACCATTCCTTATCAAGCTGACAATAGTTTTTCTCCGGAGACCTAGTGTTCATGACGCCCAGAGCGTCATGAACGTCCCAAAAGCGTCTTTCTGCGAAAGTACTGCTCCCACACCGTAAAGGAACGCGTCGCGGGAAGCTTGTGGGGGTTTGTTTTCATCATAGTGCCCAAGGACCGTGCATTTTTTGACTAATTCTTTAAGTTTTTGTAATGCTTCCCGGTGAATGTCTTTCCCACAGCCCAAGGAACATACTTCTCAAGGAGCTTGTACAGGACTGATGCGACTGCAGCTCTGTTCTCGAGGAAGCGGTCATAAAATGCGAGCAACCCCAAGTAAGGCCTGCAGCTCGGTTTGTCCTGTTGGCTCTGGAGCATCCATAATTGCTTACACCTTTTCTTGGTTTTGTGTACCCCTGGAAGCGTCAATCCTGTGTCCTAGGAATGCTTCGGTGACTGCGAACTTGCATTTTTCTTTTTATTTAGCTTCAGACGGGTGCTGTCTAGATTGGATAGCACTTGTTCCAGGCGTTCAGCGTGTTGTTCCTTGGTCGCTCCACTGATTAGGATGTCATCAAAGTATCCGCTTATTCCGTCTATGCCAGCAAGTGATGTTTCTATCATCCGCTGAAAAATCGCGGGCGCTGCTGAGATCCCGAAGGAGGTCGCGTCACCCTGTACAGTCAGCATCGTGTTAAATGTAAGCACTGCTGCCGTCTCGTCCGTTACCCTTAGCAGCTGGTAGGCTTGGCACAAAGTCAGCACGTTGAAAAGCGCAGTTTCTCTCTGAGGTTCGACAGCACTTCTCCTGTTGTAGGTAGAGGATAGCTCGCTTTTTTGATGCGGCGTTTACCGTGCTCCGGTAGTCGCCACAAAGTCGGAAAGGCTCCGCTCTTCTTTCCGGACGCACGTACCAGCTGCGTAGCCCATGCAAGTGTTGGACTGGCACGCAATTATTCTTTGACTGCAACTGAAAGGCGGAGCTCATCTTTGACCCGGAGCGCAAGAGGAACCGGCCGAGCTGCAGCTGTCGGTGACTCCTTCCTCTAGCTCAATTGTGCTGGAGGTTCCGTGTATCAGAGATGTCGTCCTTGAACACATTGGATGTCGTCGAAGGACTTCCTCCACCTCTTGTGGTGCGGTCACGGTCTGCACCTGGTTGATTCCTTTCACTCGAATGTGGAGCGCGTCGAACCAATCCTTCTCAAAAGACGGCAGCCAGATCCTTTCATCACCTGAAGCGGCAGAGTAGGAAATCTTTTGACTTGAAGCGTACCCTTGTAAGTGAGCCAAGAAGTTTTGGGCCTTCACCCTCAAGTGTAGAGCTCCAAGTCGTCTTTCGTGAGCTTGGGTGGATTTTTGGTCCAGGTTGAGCGAAATGTTTCTTCGCTGATCAACGAACACGCAGCGCCAGAGTCGACCTCGAAC
>JAZHYW010027547.1:0-39251 GCA_037355805.1 Ixodes ricinus | reverse complement strand
GTAATACTTACACGGCAGATGTTCTTGTCGGTTGTCTAACAACACTGCCGTTTTTATACGTGATCCCTTTCGACGAGCGATTTTAATTATACTACGTTGGCGTCTTTCGGCGCTCTATCTAGTTTTTGCTGAACACTCAGTACTTTTTCGACGGGACCTGTGGTTTTCGTATAGCTACCGCGACCTTGAAATGCGTCACCCGGATAAAAGCCAGGATCGGGATTTTCGTAAAAATTCTCGATCGCGCCAGACCGCCCAAGAGGAAAAACAAAATATCGCGTGTGGTGTGTTGTACTTACGACAGGCACAGCGCAGAACAGGAAGAACAGGGTTAAACCCATCCTCGGAAAGCCCCGATTGCCGGGCGAAGCTGCCATCTTGGACCTCTTGTATACAACGACGTACCGAAGCTGGCGGCACGTGTTGTCCGTTCGCTCACCGATTCCGGATCTCGGCTCCTCGTCTCAATGTACCGCCAAGCTAGCTCGCTCATCAAAGTTTCAGCGAAAAGGGATCTTCTCGGTCGCCGAGGCAGCACCGCCGATCCGACTTCTATCGGTGCCGATAGGCGGACTCGATGGAATGCAGCTTCTGGACATTTGAAACCTCCGGACAATGGACACCGTTCGCTGTTTACCGATGCCTTTCTTCAGAGCTGTTATACCGACCTAGAGCCGAGTCCGTAGGCCTAAATCAGATCCGCCCGTAACTGCAACGAGACCGTCCTATAACCTGACAAATCAGTAATGTCTGTTTTGTTTGTATTTTTTTCTGCCGGCAGACAGCAAGTTTTTATCAGATATGAAATCCGTCGCCAAAAGGCTAGTCCGCGATCTCCGTCGTTGTATATATCTATTGAAGTTCAAGCAAATAGGCAGGCGAAATGGTTAAGCACAGTAACCCTTGAGCGAGGGGACAAAAAGAGACGGACAGACACGAAACTCCGATCCGTGTCTGTCCGCCCCTTGTTTGTCCACTACGCTCCAGGGTTATCTATGCATGTTGTTATCTAGCTACAGTAGTTCGTTGTTCTTTTAAAACTTTGAAATGTAAATGTTGTGACTTTTTTTTTTTTCGTCTTAGAGTTATAGGTTTGTTTGTTTTCTATAAATTTATTGTAATTCCCAAGCCAAAGATGGGCTGCAACATGCGGCTCAGGTCTGAAGATAAGAAATTATTCGCATTTAATTAAGTTTTGTATTCATTTAAACACACTTATTTTTAATTATTATTATTATTATTATTATGATTACTTATTATTTCTCGATGATTGGCACACGCTAAATTTATCGAATTGGCTTTTGTTGAGCGTAAAATTATTCACGTAAAAAAAAAAAAAAAAAAACAGGGCACAAGGAACTGCGAGATTGCCTCTTCACGAATAAAAACGAAATGACCGGTTGTTTCTGTGCGGTCTCGACCACTAACTATACGGCGAGAGAAAGAGGGGGAGTCCTTGAGCGTGGAGGAGCAATGAACTTCGTCGGAGCACGCGGCATTCCGTAAGCAAGGCGTTGTTCGGGACAATTATTCAAGTTCGGAACGGCACCGCGACGGCGTTGCTCGCTATTAAAACGACCCGCTTATCGAACTGGGTCGCCGCCCTCCCCGTGGCCACCTCGTGTTGTTTTCTTTTCCAGTCGACTCTTTAAAACGTGGCACGCGCTGGAAGCCTGGGAAATAGCTTTGACCTCTTCCCACTCGAATGGTTAATTGGCTGCTGCCTGCCTTGTCAAACAACTCGACTTTGCGGAGCGGCTATTGCTATATAGAGCGTATAGTATAGAACCTCACAAGGAGAAAAAAATGTTCATTTGAAAGACGACGAGGTTAACCGAGCTCGTATACTTAGCGCCATGGGAAAAGGGGAAGGGGGGGGGGAGGGGGGGGGGGATAAAGGAAGAACCGGTACGTGCGAAGAGGAATAAAAAAAATAAAATAAACGCGCGAAAAAGAATAAATATGTCAAATAAAATGAAAATCGAACAAAACGTGAAATTCGTAAAAATATAGTCAAAAGTGTCCTGAGCAGAAACAGAGACAACATAAAGAAAAAGTACATGAGCTATGTCCATTCTTTTTTTTTTCTCTCTTTTTCTTGTGTCTTTATATGTTTAAAGTGTCCTGTCTAAACTTTGTTTCATCCTAAAAAAGCGCACCATCGTGGTGTTCGTCATGGTATCTGTCCCATCGTCGCTGAACCAATCATAAACAAAAAAGCAGTGAGTTGCGTTTTTTACGTTGCGGTTAATTGATTAATCCCATCGTCGGCTAAGTATACCTAAATTGTTGCCTTAAAAAAAAAGAAAAAAATGTCAGTGCATTGGTGTTCGCCTCGGCTTTCGGTATAGGTTTGCTATTGGCCGAGGAGTCGTTGAATGGATAACGGTTGTCCGGAAAGATTTGCTGCTTGGACGATGGTTGCTCGTTCCCCGTCCACGCGGTATACGCGAATTAAACACGGTGTGACTTATTCGTGTGTATCTCCACAACACATTGCAAGGAGCCTGAACGCAAACAATGGCCCCTGCGAGATGAGCGTGCATATGCCCTTCCCTCGGCGATCAACATTTCCGAAAGTGTGACGATATGATGAACCATTTATTCTTTACCGTCATTACTGATTATCGGAAGCCACGCTCGCATCCACCTGCAGAGAAATTATGTTCCGTGGACAACGCAGCGTACCCACGCCTCCAGGCTCTGTTTCATCTCTTTCGTGGTACTTCTCAAGCGCCTATTTATAAAAAATAACGCACAAAAAAGCTAACAAAAGTCCCCCCCCCCTCTTTTTTTTTTTGGGGGGGGGGGGGGGTTCTGGAAAAGATTAAGCTGCACCGTGAATTTTTGAAAACAGTAAAACCCGAATGTACGCTTTCGTTTTAACTTTATGCTGACCTTACAGGTCGATTTCATGGTCGATATAGAGTATAACTCGTTAGGCTATGTATAGCCTCGACCTCGACTGAAAAGTCAACCATTTACGGGGAGTTGGAAAGCGTGCCAAAGCCTTCTTCGATTTCACTCTTGTTTGTTATCTTGTTGCGAGGAGGTTGGGTAAGCTTCTGGGAGGGTGAACGATGCATAAATGTGACGATGCGATATCAAATCAGTAGCTGTGCTTCGAGACAGTGTGCATGATTGTCCTTCTGTTTCTCTTTTTTTTGTAATTTTTTTATTTTATTGTAAAAATATTTTACACACTTTATTTTTTACCTTTTCAGTCGCACTAAGTTTTTTCCTGCCATTACGGAAATAATGCGTCTGAATCTGGAATAGACGAACGTGCTGTCTACGGTATGAAAGGACACGTGTTGGTGTTGAAGGCCGATTCACACATTCGTGACGGTTGCGTTCGCAGCAACCGAAACGGCGGCAACGACGAGGTCGCCGGGACAAGTGTCCGCCGCACAGAACATGACAGGCTTCAAATTTGTTGGCACATCAGATTTTCCAATGTGTCAACACCTAACGTGATCACTTCCAAAAAAAAAACTTGATTTTTTTTTTGCTGTTTTTTCTTTGGAATTGACCTTTTTCAGAGATCTCTGGGCGCATGCGCCGACTCTGGGAGAGGGGAGGAAAGGGAAAGGAGCCATTTTTGGGGGCTCTCTCGTCCGCTCAGTCGCTCAGGCAGTGCTGGTTCGGCTTGACTCCCTCCGCTATTCTCGCAGCTTGGCTTCATAGTCGTCATGCCTCACAACTGCGCAGATGTTAAGTTGCCCAAATAGCAGTAAAAAATGGTTAAAATGCAAGATTTTAGAGTTCCAGCAGCCTTTTCCGGGTGGTGCATGAAAGCTCCCGATGTCCCACACAACGTCCTTTTTGCCCCGCTTTCAAAAGCCCCCTTTCGGGAGCTTATGACGCGAATCCCCCGTGTCAGGTGGCCGGGTGCTCAACGTGACGGCGGGGACATTCCGCTTTTAACTAAATGCAGTAAGTGTGCATGAGAGGCTGTGTAACGGAATCATGCCGTACTCGGTACTCAAGTAAATATTCAATGGATAAAACTTTCTGTTCTTCAGGCGTGCGCTATACACAACCCCCCCCCCCCCCCCAATATATCAGTTACTGGCAAAACATTTAAAGCGTGCGAAATGTATTCAAGCCTTACGGCGACAGAACCCTGACGGAACGCCTTGGCAACTAACCGAGAACTCCCCTTTTGCAGGCCCCACTTCGTCGGAGGCTCGTAAACGGGCTGAATTCAGAAAAAATGTTTTTAACAAACCGTTCATTACTTTTCGACGGTGCAGGCGAGCCTTCGCGATATCAAGACTGCCCGGATCTCACCCCGTCCTAGTTTGTGCCCCGTGCGCTCGCGCGGTACACAGGACGGCGAAGTGACGGAGCGCAATAAGCTTGAATAACTTAGGCGCTCAAGGAAAACAAAATCAGCTGTTTATAGTCGCCGGGCCTCATAAGCTTCGCACAAGGTGGATAGGCGGGTTGGGATCGAAACTGGTCACCATTGCTTTCATTACATAACACTCTGTCTTGAAAGCCGACCCCTTTTTCAGTTGCTCGCACGACGCGACACTGAAGTGACGATTGAGTGACTCCAAGTCGACGGAACCGATGCGGCGTCGGCGGTCTATCCATCTCTGAAGGTATAAAGACGAATGAGGTGGTCTGTATAGTAGACAGTGACTTTTGTTTATCTTCCAAAGTCGTCCTCATCCATTTCGAAAAAAAAAATATGCACGCGAAGCGACGACAGAAAGACACGTTCAGAATTGCGAAAGGCGGAAAAAGCCACCGGAGAGCACACGTGAACACACGGATGGCTCTGACACGGGCCGGGAGACACGCCAAGCGCTGGCGCGGACGACGGGGCGACGGATTTTGAGCCCCCAAAACTGTTTCGAGCGATTCCCGCGAGGGCGCGCCACGATCGTCACCAAACTCTGAAAAAGGTTCATTGTGTTCCCAAATATTTTAGTATCTTTACCCTTAATTGAATGGTTTCCTAAAATGTCTAAGTACCAGAAGAGGGATCGTGATATCGCTGTCGTAAAAACTGAAACGATAAAAAAAAGACTACCGTATCTGGAAAAAAAAATCCCGATAATGTTTTCGTTTGCGGCGTTATCACGACTGTAGCGCAATAACTTGCGAGCTAACGATCTGTATAAATATTAATTTTAGCAGGCCCCTAATAATTATAGGCATGTCAAAAAATGTTACAACACTTTGAAAAAAAGAATTGCTTCACGTTAGTGGAGAAGTGAACCGACAATAGGGAGTTTTCGTAACTTCTCAACGAAGAAGTTGCTACTGCGCCTGCGCGCCGATAGCCTTGGCTGTAGAGTTCCGGGTATCGTAGCGGGTTGCGGAATGGCGAAAATGGCCTACGAAAACTTTCTAATGTGACCTAGAGGAGAAAGAACTGACACTGCTAAGCGCGCATATCGGATTTATATGTATATGCCTGTCGACACGAAAGAGATTATTGTTTTTTCTTGCTCAATATTTTTTTAATGCAGATGCCACAAAGAAATTTTGTTTTTCTAAATTATTTTTTGATCCAAGTAACGTCATATGTCGTCAAATTTCGGCATCCTCTTCGCAACTCCAGCCCGCCGCTCGCCCTCTCGCGGACGAACGGAGAACCAGAGGACCTGGGACGCGGCCTCCGAGATCCCGAAGCGCGAGGCCAACTGCGGACGGCAGCGGCGGCGGTGGTGCGGGGACGGTGGCGGGGACTGTCGGCCTTGATGCTGCTATTATACCGCGTGGTTCTGGTCGGCATGTTCGTGCGTGAAGCAGTTTTAACGAAAAATGGGAGCCCGTTGAAATAGGATTTCTTCTTCCGCACATCGCACACGTTGAGAATTTCTGGTCTTGTGGTCGCCAGCCCAATCTGTGCTCAACGTGATGGCAAACACCCCCGCTAGTAGCGGGGAGCTTTAGTATACGGTCTACGAAAAGTTTATTCTCTGTTTTAAGTAAGAGAAAACTGATCGCGCAACATGTCGAGCAATAGACATCGAGAATGGGTTTACGTTTTAAGGCCGTTACAAGGGACATGACCACTTGCTCCAAGCACTTTAAAAAGACAGAATACGTGTACTTGCTTTCGGGTAATTACAAAGGCAAAAAATGAAATCTCGAAGCATTTTAAGCGCGTCTGTATTAGCTATCCATTCGCACGCCGTTCATGACGAGATTAAATTCAGGCAGTTTCGGCGAGTGGAGTCGCGCTGTTGCAAATAACACGGTACTCGCAAATGCACGGTATATTAAAATATTCCTTTCTAATAAGAGCAATAAATAAAACCAATAAACACGCCGATGACGTTAATAGGCAGTTTTAGAATGTTACCACAGGGCACCGTGAGCGCGGCGAACATTCCTGGCGCCCGCTGAATGCTTCAAAGGCGCAGCGCGAGTTTCCGGTTGCCGCGGTCACGCTGTCCTAAGACTTTCTATCAATAACCATAGTTTGATCATGTGTTGCAATACAATAAAAGGGTGAGCATCGAACTGCGAGTCTTTGACACGAAGACATCACTACTGCGGAGCTCCGCTGGTCCAGAGCTTGACTGCCACTGTGCGCGGCTCACTTTGTAGAGCACTAATGGCCAGGCAAAGCGCGAACATCACTATATCTTCACCACCCTCGACAAATTTTTGCAACAAACAGTGACGTGACCGGTGCCCGAACCAGGATAGCCTTCCACAAAGCTTCGCAAGTTGAGGTTTCCGCAACTTCTGAATATCATCAAGCTCGTTTTCCCTAACGCACATGAACATCTCCCTCACCTGTAACATGCTCCTGCCCTGACCGCTTCGCATTTGTAGACATATAAATGATTTATAGCGCACTGACCAGCGTCAGCGAGCATGCGCACCGGAGATCCTGGAGAATCTACCCCCGTCTCTTCCGCCATCTCGGATAGAGGGCGCTGACGCGCTCAGCGCCATTAGGTTGCTTCAATTTGGTTGGTTTCGGTTTCAACGTGAACGCGGCTATGTTGCTGTTTTACGTTGCTTTTGCTTAATTTTGTGTTACGAGTATTTTCCTTGTAGCACACAACCAATAAAACAGTGGTATTAAGCCCCTTTGAGGACTACGAGGCAGTGGCGTTACGAGGGTTAGTGGCACCCAAGGCGGTAGCCCACCGCGAACCCCCCCCCCGCTCTCGCGTGGCTTAACGCAACTCCCCCCCCCCCCCCTCCGCTCTGTCACTTACATCTTACTCAAGATATAAGTGACAGGCCCGTCAAATAAAATCTGGCAATTCTCTTCTGTAAAAATTGGCCAAATAAAATTAAAGGGCGCAGGAGGAGAAATACCTCGGAAAGTTTGGCTGAATTCTAGCGCGAGGCACCACTTCACGTACCTGTGTGAACAAATATTTATTTGTTTGAACAGATTCGCTTTGTAAATTTTGGCGTCGCCACCCACCAAAAGTAAACCTCCATTCGCAATCGACAATCCTGGACTCAAATAATTGTTATGCAGACGGCTTTTTTTTTTTTCGGCGTCACATATTGCGGATTTTAGATACTGGTAAAAATTAAAACAGCGTACGCAAAAAATTGAAAAAATAAATAAAAATAAAGCGTCGTAATTATTGCGCATGCGCCGAACCCAAACCGTGTTTTGGATTTGCAAATAGAAACGATGTTATTCCTTTGTACACGCTATTCTAAAACTCGCTACTGATAAGTGTCTGTGGCAGTTTTCTAAGGCTCGTTCACATCTTGCGACCGAGTTCGACCGAAAGAGACCAAACCGGTTTTTAAGCCTTTCTTGGCGATCTCTTATGGACCAGCTCGGCTGCAGCGGAGCTGGTCCTAAGAGATCGCCAAGAGGCTTAAAACCGGTTTGGTCTCTCTCGGTCGAACTCGGTCTGCAAGAGTGTAAACGGACCTTTACGCGGGAAGTCCCAACCTTCGTGTTAAAGTAAATTAGGTGGATGGCACTGGTTATCTAAATATAATCAATAAATCACTTAAATGACTATCGAAATGGGAGCGAGCACGATATACAATTTATTAAACTTCGTAAGTAAACCGACCAACCGAATGTTTACGTCGCAAAAACCAACAAATCGCCTGATCTTGACGTATCATTACTTCTAGCCTCAGATAAAATACAAGTTTGTCGTTCGTTGTCTATCTCGTCCTCGAGTTTACTCACTAATCAAAAGAAACTGTTTTCGATCTATTATGAATACAAAAAACGATACTTTCAGGAAATACAGATAGTCTCCTTGTGCTCCTTCCGATCCAAAATGCGCGATATAAATATACGCGCTTCTTACTGAGAATGTTCCGCCAGTGTTAGTAAACAAACCTCAGTTGTCATAAGGACCTTTGAACCCTCGTGATGTCTTAGTCGTAGAGTAGACGTATCGGACTACCGTTTCCGAAGTAAGGCAAAAAAGCGCGGTGAAACGCGACGAAAAACACGAATACATTGCATCCGCCAAGGCGCGGAGGGGAGAGCGGAGCAGCAAGTTGAAGCAACCTAATGGCTGCCGCGTCACGTGATTCCAAGATGGCAGCGCCCATGCGGAGGAGGGTGGAAAGGTCTGTAGGGCGTTGGAGTTGCGAATAATCTAACCGCTAGCGTCACATTCTCACCAGCTTATGTGTAACCGGTCCGAAAAACACGGTTCTCTTTTCGTGGGAACGCCCTGTACGTGACAAGCTCCACCCACCAAAGCTCTCCACTCTTCCCACTTTAGCACAGTGAATACTGGAGAGAAGATGAGTGCGGAGGAGAAAACCCCCAATCATGGCGAGCAAGAGAGCTTCGTGGGAGGCAGGGGTTTCCCCAGGATTCTAATCAAGGGGCGGTGTCCCAATGGCTCGGGGGGGGGAGGAGGGGGGGGGGGGGAGGCGATGCGAGGCGCGAGGCGAGGTTAGATAAAATATAAAACTGTTTCTTTTTTAGTCCACTAGCTAAATTACAGACGTCTATTAACCAAATGCTCAAACCCGTAATATATGTTTCCCTTTCTCTATATATACACCTGAGAGGTGGTGTTTTCTACTTAATCTAAAAAAAAGATTTTTTTTTGTAGATTCAAGGGGGGTGTTTAGGAAAACTAGGGGGTGTACACCCCCCTAGGGGGGTCTGGGGAAATCCCTGGTGGGAGGGGCTGGTCCCGTTCACCTCCTTCGGCGGGCAGATCTTAAGTTTCTGAAAATCTACAATCGAATGCCTATCTTGACCACGAGTCATAGACTATACTATCACGACGGGTTACTACAATACTCCAGCTGGAAAAATGGCTAGCTAGGAGAAGTAATTCAACATATATAAACCGTTGCGTTACACTTGTCCGCTGGCGTCCGCCGCAACCAAAAACGTCATAAAAGAAAAAAAAACATTTTTTTTTAAAGGCTTTATTTTTAGAACTACTTCGAGTCTAAAATTAACCCGCGTATGTTTTGACCGGACGAATGAAGCTCCGGTGAAAGGGACGCTGTCTCGCGTGCACTCTCTCCACTCAAGTTCCCGACGAGCGTCTTGGATGTGATACGGATCGTACGACTGAGCACCAGGTTGCGGCGCGCGCCAACACTCGTGTTGCCAGACGACTGATACAAACCGAGACACTTTCCCTGGCGAAGTCGGGTGACGGCGGTAACGATGTGATGCGGAGCGTGGACGCAGCGCAGTAAGTCTCGGAAGTGTATTGAGCACTTCAGAAGAACACAATGGGTTCCCAAAACCCGCTGTGATTTCAATAAGTCCGCGCCCGAGGAAGGCTTCCCCGTCTTCTGGGTTGCTAACGAAATGTTCAACAAACCTGAGTATCCAACAAATATCAAATAAATCTTTTTAGCTAAAAAAAAAATAAAATAATAATAAGCACGCAAAACGAGGGACGAAACGAGCACATCTTTCATGCGGTCGCAGTTTTCTCGTCCCTTTTTTTTGTATTTATTCTTTCTCTTAACCGACTTCCAGCAATACTGTCACCAATGTTGACTTTAGGTTGAAGCTGACCAATGCAGCCTCATAATTGAAAGGATATAAAGAAATAAAATGGCTACTTTTGACTTGCGCTTGGCTATTTTTATCAACCGCCCAACGGCGACACTGGTTCTGCAAATAAAATATTCAAATCCGTTTGAAAAAAGTGCGCATATTTCTTTTCTTCGGAAATCGGTTTTTTTTTTCGATAATCACAATTTTTTATTTTGTCACGAGTTTATTTATAAAGTTGTAACTTATAATAGAGTTTCGTGTTTTCAGAACAAAATGATAAATCCCCAAAGTCATCTCCTAAGCCAGTTTTTTTAGCAAAATCGGGGAAAAGCAAAACAAACCCCGAAAATGAAGCTGATATTATACTTAAAACCTAAGCTTCACGTGAAGAAGACTTTGTCTACGGCCTTATTTTGTACGTTCACTCGGAATACAATCCCCTCTGCACCGCCTACGAAGCTTTCTTTTTCTTCCGGGAACCGCACTTTTTTTCTTCTTCTTTTTTTTGGCCTTTCTTATTGGTGTTTATACTTTTTCCAAGTATACGGGTCATGAGCGTTTGTTCCTAAGAGTTCAAGGAATTCCACGACCGTGTCTTGTATTCTTCAGCATAACTCCCAATAAACACCGTTTTTTTTCCCACAATAAAAATAAACACTAAAAAACATCGAATAAAAATAAAGACCTCCAAATTTGAAGAAAATTGAACACCCGAAAACAAGAAACCCTAGTTAAAAAAGCTAGTAAGAAGCAGTTCTGTATAGTAGAAGACCCGAAGCTCATAAAACATTTCCAGGGCGATCTCACCCGGCTGTTTGCGCCTAAGAAATATTAAACTGAGTGCTACAAACGTTACACTAAACCAAAAATAATTCTCCAAAAAAAAAAAAAAAAAACACACACATGCGTATGAGCTGGACAACTGGACATTCATTCCATTCAATCAAAAATCGTCGAGCTTCAATTTCGGAATGCTCGTTCAAGCATACTTCGACCGACAGCACGAATTTTCTCACGCGACTGTCAGAAATCCGGTCGAGCACGTCCACTTTTCAAGATTCGTAATCCCTTCTTAATCAGTGAATTATTCGCGTAGATATACGCCATTGACGCTTACTTGTCCCGCCGACTTGACCATGTCGATCGTAAACCAAGACGCACGTGTCAGCAAGCAGAGACCCCCAAACTCTTCAAACCACTGGAAAGATGCACCGCCAAAGAGATCCCGCAGTCGTTCTGAGCTCGGGACAGCAGCGACCCGGAGTGCGACGTCGCCACCACCACCAAGGCGTGAAATTTCCCCCCTGCTCGCCACAAGTCGCGCGAGCCGTGGCCACGGAAGCGATGTCAATACAGACACGGGAAAACAGCAGGAGCAGGAAAAGCGGGTCTCCTGGACGCGCAAAGTCCTCTCAAGCAAAAAAAACAAAAACAAAAAAAGTCTTTGCAGAGGGAAGTTTTTAGGAGGGTTGGTTGCCTGCGTAACACGTGACGCGAGCTCTCGCATCGTCCAATGGCGGGCAAGCTGCTGGGTGCCGCACGGTGTCTCATACGAGGACGGAAAAGAGAAAACACACGTCTTTGGAGTCGCGGTGAACGGTCTTCAATGACCTTCCAGTTCCAAGGACGGCTGGCTGGAGACATCCTCCTCGCGGTTTCTCGGATGGATCTCATTGTTTCTATTTCGCGGCCTCGGCGCTGAGCACGGAGGCGGTAATCATCAAGAGAGGTGGCGTGATCGCTGGGAAGCACTCGCATGACGTGTCCTTTCTTTGTCTCGCAGACTGCTAGTTGTCGCGCGTGGCCGCCTTGCCGCATTGTTTGAGAAGATTCGAGGGAAATGCGGAAAACTTTCCTTGCGGCTCGGTGCTTCTTTGGCATTGTTTCGATGGCTCCTCGGCTAACTGGCGGCATCCGAGAAGCTTCCGCCACAGTTGGCTGTCTGTAAAGGGGTCATGGGCAGAAGGGAGACTTTTTTCCTTCTCTGAAGGCCATTTTCGCTCTGGATTTGATGCGTTGATTGGACGTGCCCATCAGCGGGTCGTGTCAAGGATTCGACGGAACAATCTGGGTACAAGTGTTTATAGTCGCCAATTGCCTTGTCGGTAAACGTATCAGGTTCGATGTGGAAGCTCGAAGTCTTCAGCACCCCGGATCTTCAAAACTGGCGGGAGAACGCAACGAATCCTATTCGAGAAAGAAACTCGAACATCCCTTTTTATCCGCCTGTTTCATCTTCAGTACGAGGTCTTGGCGGTTGTACCTGTGTATTTGTCTGTCTGAGGAACTCGGTCGAAGGCGTGGAGCGACAGCTCGAGCTGCAGACACTGGCGTTGAGTCAAATTTTCAATCCTGCCAGTTTCGAGTTGGTCGAACATTATGCCAGCGTCAATTTTTGTAATCACAATTTTGTAGTACATACAACAAAGAGCCTATGCTAGCAGTCCATCATACTACGCAGTCTATATGGTCTCTCGGCTATCAGAGGCACAAGGCGCCATATCTGAATGCAGGCTGTATTCCCGCCCCATCTCAAAACCTGCGCACGGTTGTCCAAAGAAACTGCGCAAACACGGGTAAATCGAGAGATCAGCCAAGACGGTTCAACGCTTGAAAGAAAAAGGGGGTATAACGTGAGTCCACCATATCTGCGGATCACATCGTGGGAGCTCGGAGGAGACGCCGTTCAACAGGAAAATGGGATTTCGCATCTGTAGTATACGAACGACATTAACGCGTAACGGCAAGCTTGCTATCTTTACCCATTGGACGCTTGAACTTCTCTGCATAAAGGCCTGTCTAAACAGGACACTTTATTAATCGTGAGGCGACACGACTTCGACAAAAACTGTAAAAATCGAAGCGTCTGGCAGTCCGGCAGTTCGATGTCTGCTTGAACGCCGCCGAGCCAAAATCACGGCTTTCCTCCTGGCTTCCTTCGCTTTTCGGTGACCTCACTGTTCGTCTAACTTGACGTCACACGCCACCTGCCAATGCTGTCCATCTGTTCTGCCGGGCCTTGGTATCCTTGGCCGTGTTCCAAAATGTACTCGACTTACACAGGTGGGTTTGTACCTTTGCGTTCGAAGACCTACCCGCGTCCACCGTCGCTCTTCCTCTGTGTTATCACGAGACACGACCCGCCGGAGCTCTGGCCGGAGGAGCTCGGATCTATTTGGGTAAGATTTCGAACACAGCCCTTCCCTTTCCCGTTTTCGGGACCTGAAGAGCAGCGGAGGCCTTGAGTGATTGACCGACAGCCAACAGAGCTTGTGAGTGACTGTCCGGACCTACGTGATGGGCACGCTCAAGGCCCCTGTGAAGCACACGAGCGTACTTTGACGGAGGAAACCTTTGCCCCCCCCCCGGCCAAAAGAAACGGAGGTAAGCAGACCGCCGTACGACGTATGTAGGACTCGTGTCGCGTCACGATTCCTGTTTGGACAGGCCTTACTATAAATATACACATCGAGGAGGAAAACTTTCTCCGATCCTCGTGACACGCCTAACGGCCTTGAATAAAGCGAACCTCTCTCGACAAGAAACCGCCGAGGCTACATTTTGTGCTTCGGGCGGTTTGCTTGTGTGTACACTCTGTTTGGCCGGGAAACTGACTCAGGAAAGGTTGCGTGGCACGCGCCTGAGGCTTGCGTCGAACTGTTGCGCAAATTCGGTGCGCGGAAATTCCATTGTTCCGTGACTGCCCACTCGGAAGTTGGGAGAAACTTGTTGACTATACCGCTACGGACATACTCGTCCATACGAGGAAGCAGACGCGCGGCGATCCGAGATAAGACTACGGCGGTGACCAACGTAGAGGAACGTTCTGTACTTTCCAGGTGCGTTCGAGGGCCGAGAAGCCTGCATGTGAGGAAGCGAATCTCGTCATTTTCAACGCAAGACACTCAAGAAGAGCGGACCAAAGGAAAATTAGGGACAGAATAGATAATCATGACACTTTTTCTTCTTTTATTTTTCTACAACAAGTATGTTCTTAGTTATTGTACACGCCTTGCACCTATAGGGATACCGAGTGGAGGATAGGGCTGTTCCAACTACTTCTGCACCGCGATCACCACAGGAAGCTCTAGGAACGCGCAGGACAATGTCATGCATGGCAGATATCACCAAGTGTTGCGTTTGACCTTGAATTGCGCCCGACTGTCCCACCAATCAAGATTTTGTAACACTGCGAATTCTGCACCCTCCAAAAACGGCATTGAAAAAAAAAAAAGTGTGTCTTTCGTACGTTTTTTTTGCGCTGTTTTGCGCTGTTAACTTCTTCTTCGTTTTCGTCCCTGTTTGCACATAGAAGTTTCCTAGGCAAAGTTTGGTATCTGTTTTTGTAAGTTGACTAAACGTGTTGCTTTGCCTCTGTTCCCTGAACTGCTTCTGATTGTGTAGCGTTGCTAATCTCAGCCCTGATTTCCTCTGGTTCTAGTCCGGGGACACATTCTTGCTGCACATTGATGATGACACGAAGAGAAGCAAGCAAGAAAGGGAGAAAGGGGGAACGCAAACTAACAGTGCACCGCAACAGACGCTGCGAGCTCCACACCGTAGCCAATCCATAGCCTCCAGCGTGTCACATGACTTTCTGGTGGGGCGGAGCTACGCACGGAGCTTCAAGTCGCGTGACACGTTTGGATGACGGAGCGCTGGATTGCCTAACATGCCTTCGCGAGGTGAAATGGAGTATAGTATTTATATCACTTGGAGATCTAGCCTGGGTAAACGTATCAACCACGTAAGAAAAGTAATGAAACGGTCATGAAATTGTAAATAACTAATTACAAGTCCTCCGATTCCTTGCAATGCGTCCCTGCCGCGTCAGGTAGTTTCGTCACAACTGCACTCCTTCCAAAGTTGAGGCTAGGAAGAGCATTCTAAAAGTACTATTGCTCCATTTCCCGACGTCGCAAAATACTGCCTTATAAAGGAGCCCCATGAACGATGTCTCCTCGTAGAATTACTGGCAACGTAAAAACACCCAGTGAATAGCCGTTGTCTTCAGAGGAGTAATCCCCTATATGCCTGTTTGCATAGGAGTCCTGGCGGACGAGTTGCATCAATTGTGCCCGAGGCTCGGAATATTAAACCTTTCAATAAGGTATTTATCGAAGGACACGGTTCATATACTTGATCGTCTCAAAGCATGCGCATCCACTGGACAACACTGTGGTTTAGGCAGTCCAGCACCGCCCATAGAACGTGGCTCCTTGTCCATATCGACCCACCAATTGCTCCTCGGGCAAGAACTGGACTGGCGAGGGAGAGTTTCTTGATGAGCGCCTTCCGCGGAGCGAAAGACCGTTCTCGAACTCCGTGGCCCACAACCTTCCAATGCAAACGCAGGATCGATGGACCGACAAAGGACCTGCCTAACGATCGTCTTTCAAACAACCCGCCCGCCGCGGATCATTATGAAACGATCAATCCCTGTCTCGTTGATGCCGGATGTTTTTTGTTTTGTTTGGTTTTCGGTTGAAACCGGTATCGGAACCGAAATTATGGAAAACAAAAACTACATTTATCAGGTTTCTACATTACTAAACATTTTTGAAGCTGGCGTACTGATTTTACAGTATCATTTAATAAATATAAAAGTAACATCAGACACACGCTTGTACACAACGAGATATATTACGCGTAGTAGAAATTGAAAGTGACACTTTCGTTATGCGCCTATCAGTGTTGCAATGACAAATGCTATTTGTTACATGGGTGTAACCTTTTGTGTACATATCTTTTGTGAATGTTTGCTCCTTTGGTCATTTTGTAATTATACGTCAGTGATTACGAATCACTGACGTATGAATGATAGTTATCTTTGTGTGGCATTATCTAGCTAGGTTTATGATTTTAAAACGTTTTGTGAATTGTTTTCTTATTTCTTGTAATATTATATTCATCTGAGGACAGATCAATCCATGTTTATATTGGTAAAATATTTTCTACGATATTTTGTAAAAAGTGTGCATGTTTGCTGCTACGTAGATATATGCATGTTGTTTACTTTCTTTACGTATATATGGCAACTAATGCAAGTTGTGCTGTTATGAACTGTGGGGGGTAGAGGTCCAGTCAGGCAGAAATGCCTTTTGTCTCTGCCTCCCTACCGGGCTTGGCCCATGAGAAACCAAAATAAACTTCAACTTCAACTCCAACTAGAAAGCTTCGGTAAGAAGGATTTAAGAACGTGCACTTCTCTTTCGAAAGTATGAACTCAACCCCGTTATTTGGGAGTATATCGATGATGAGTGCATTCCTTCTCGGTTGCTCACTGATAAGATCGGAGGTCGTGAAACTCATCTCAAGAGCAAGAACTGAACGACAAGGAGCATAATAAAACATTAACGTGCGAGTTTTTATAACTGCGTTTGTAGATAATTTGACGCCTAAATTACTTCCAAACACGTGACAAATAAGTGAAAAGATTTTGAGCACGGATATCACTGATCGATGTATAATGGCACGCTATAACTATATAATCCACGGCACAGGAACCTCGAGCATTCGCTTCCCGAATGTGCTCGAGATGCTGTACAATGTGCCCGAATTGATGTAGAGCAACTTATTGCGAGCAGCGTGCGGCTAATCCGTCCGCCGGTTCCTTCTGCTACTCCTGTTCAAAAACGGCGTTTTTACTGGACATGGGATCGGGCAAAATGTATAGGATCGGAGAACTTTCAGGCTCGCGCCATGCTCCCTCGCATTTCAGCACCATCGTTTTCCATCTGGGAAGCAAAATGTTCGAACGAACTGCGGAGGTTAGTATTAAACTTCGCTCACCCATATCGCTTGTCAGTTTTTCGTTTCACCGTTTTCTTATCCGGCTGCATCTCTTCAAAACTTCTCTCGCTCTCGCGAGCTGTGGCGCTGCGATAGGGTGAGCGAATGCGCCCCATACAACTAAAGCCCCTACATGTTTCAAAAGTAGCAGCAAGAGTGCGTCGATGCACGAGGCACGTGCAACGTGCAGCCCTTGGGAAGATCATGGCGGTACAGCGCACAGCACTGAGCTATAGATTTCAGACACCATGATCTTCCCAGAAGTGGCGCGCGGCACGTCTCTCGAGCATTAACAATGGATGGCGCCACTTTTCCCAGGATAGAGGGGCTTTATATACAGCAAGCCGCACACGGCCACTTCTTTGTCCAGTGACTAATAGCTGTGGAAATGGGCAACCCTTCGTGTCAGAAAGAAATCGAAGAGAGAGCCAACGCCCCGAATTCAATTCCCCGTTCTTCCTGCTCCGCGAATGAATCGGACTAAGGACATGCTTGGTTGGGCGTGCTCTTGGAACTACTGGCGTGGCCGCGTGGCCGTGTCCGCCGATTTTGCAACACGTTGCCTCTAATCAGGCTGCGAATCGCAGAAGGGGTCAGACCAGGTCTTTGAAAAGAAGCCATTGTCCCGGGTTACTCCGCGGAACAATTAACTACACTTGTGTGCGTGTGTATTTTTCTGTCGTTCCCTTTAGCGTTTGCTACTATTTTCTTTATTTGTTTGTTGTAACGCTTTTTTTTTTGTCCCCTTTTCTTGTTTTTAAAGTTTTGAGTAAGACGTCGAGAGAGTGCCGTTTTTCCGCTGAAGGTCGCGGCTGTAGTCCGGGAATTCGGAGCAGCAGGTCAACGAGCGCATGGTATCGGTGGCGCAGCTTTATAAATGATCAATGCTGGGAAATTCTTTAAGCAGATTGTACTTAAAGCACTACTTCAAGTAAGTTAAGAAAATTTGCACTTTACTTGAAGTACACTCTCTGAGTATGTACGTGTACTTTACATAAAGTTTTTTTTTTTCTGATACTTTTTGGGGAAAGTACAGCTCAGTGACTTCAAAGTTCAAAGTACATTTTGTACACTCTGAATAAATACTGGGAAGCATATTCTACTCTCACCAGAGGCTCGAGCAGACAACGCATCACTCCGTTTGTACTGGGAGATGCCTTCCCGCAGTATTTCGAACTTCGCTATTCTTTGGTTCGGTCAGCGCAAGCGGAGGTTAAAAATTATTAGGTGAAGTCACTCGTCCACGAGAGGATTGCTTACGCAGGCTATGGGACTGTCGTCATGCGCTCTCCTACTGCGTTTTAGCCCCCTTTGTGCAAGCCAGTGCAAGCGGCGCCGAATCCAAAAGTCGCAGGAACTTCTCAATTTGGCGCCATTGACGAAAATAACTATTCTAATGTCACTCGACTTCATCCAAATATAATGATGCACACCCGATTACCCCTGATTCAATATACCAGTTCAAAAGGACATGAATGACCGGGTTAAAAATTACTCGTACTTTGCTTTAATATTACATTGTATTTATAGTACTTCACTTGAAATACATTGCGCACGGAGTACTTTTTTTTTTTCTTTTTTCAGACATATTGCTGGCTGACATTTGAGAGCCATATAGCACGGGAAGAGTGAAAGGGGGGGGGGGTTATAAGAGCAGTACACAAAAAAAACAAAACACATTTTTAAAGTAGATTATACAGAACTTAATAGTAGGGTTGAGCGTCGCATTAAAAATTTTAACCCGATTAATTGCCTCCCTTTAATCGATTGACTAATCGATTAATTGCTTAAGTTCATTCCCATGCAGTCAAAAAGACACCCACTCACAAATTATTACTTCAGCTGCAGTTGCAAACGGGTTCGTTGATATCCTCCGGCAACAGCGAACTCCTTTGATTGCTCACAATAGTCTCTGCTGCGCTAAACGGACATTCGCAGTGGCGTTGAAGTAGCTGGGACACGTATACACACTCCTCCACTTGTTCGGAGTTACAAATCTCGCTTCCTACAGTTCACTTTCTTTATTCTTTATTCAATAATTACCCCGCAGTGCCCAGGGGCGTTACAGAAAAAACGATTTACAGAGATGAAAAAAAAACAACAAAAAAACACATCTTCATTCAGACAGCACACTTGCTCGTCCGTGAGCCGATTCCATTGTGCAATCGTTCGGGAAAAAAAGATGAATTGGCAAAACATGCTTGTTCATGGCGCGGTACTCTCTAATATTGAGACAATGATCATTCCGACTAGATACATAATAGCGTTGTTTTAAGTAAGTCTCGCTATTTATTCCAGTTTTATTTTTAGGTCGAACTTTCGCCTAAATGTTTGCCTTCATACAGGTGTACTTCCTGTCTACGTCTGCGTAGTGAAAGCATTACATTTTTACTTATTTTTATTTGATCAAAATTTAAACCGATGAACTGAGTTAATACATTAATCGCAGATTAAAGCATTAATCGGATTAATCGGGTTCCTGGGACTGCCAAGGAACCGGGGCCCGACAAGGACAGCTCCAGCATTACCAATAAGACCCGCTGCTGCGCACGGTTGTTCAAAGACATGGTGACTGTTGCCTTTCCATTTCTTTCATTTCTTTAACTAAGTTTTCTTTTTTTTGAAGATATGAATTCTCTTAATTTATTTTGTAAATACATGTGTTTAAGAAAAACGAAGGACATTGTATCTTGTCAATTATTAACCCCAAAGAACCTTGCTACAGATAGGTTAATTGATCAAGTATTCAGCCCTACTTTGTAGTAAAAGGACATAACTACACTGAGACCGAAATCAAAAGGTGACATTCCAGAACAAGCATTTATATGTTTCCTAAAAAAAAAAAAAAATGAGGGTTGCATCAAAGCACGTGGGAGTAATTCTTCTAAATACAATTCCGTAAACAATTTAAGACACTTATCCAACGCTGTCACAGTCTTAGACCTCCGCCGGAAGCTTGTTCCAATTCTCAATGGCGATCGGGAAGAATGATTGCTTGAAACACTCTGCACGACAGAAGAAGGGCATCAACGACCTACTGTGGACGCCTCAAACATATGCGAGACAATCTCGCTATTCAAGTATTTAAATATGTCAATATTAAAAGGCGTTGTTCATTAATAACAAAACAAGGAAAACCACCCGAGTGTGGTAGCGCCTTTTCCTTTAGTGTGTCGAACTTGGCTTGTGTGAAGAGAGGGGACACAGAATCAAGGGTGCCTTATTCATTATATGTGAAACGTAGTGCTTTTTTGTTAAACCCTTTCCAGTTTGTTTATATTTGCTTGCGGAGAAGGTTCCCAAACAGCTGATGGATGCGTACTCGAGTACTGGACGAATCAAAGTTTTGTATGCGATCAGCTTAAATGAGCTGGCACAATGCTGTAGATTACGTTGTAGGAACCAGAGTTTACCAATTCGGGCTTTGCGTACAATTGTCTCCACGTGAATGTTGCACTGCAGATCTAAAAGTTACGCCAAGGTGTTTCAAGTTGGACACGCTTGGGAGAGGGTGGTTGTTTATAGGAAAAGTAAACGGACGCCTTTTTCCTAGTAAAGGTCATACTGACACATTTGCTTAGGTTTAGTGGCATTTTCCAGGCAGAGCACCAGCTCGAGAAACCCTGCAAGCGCTTATTGAGGTAAAGGTGGTCCTCTGGTTGTCCCATTTCGTGGAACAATATAACATTCTTGTCTCCGCAGTAACGACTACTCAGGTCATCAAAAGAAAAAAGAAAGAAATACTTTACTATTTCACTTGAAGCAGATAACCTCTCTTTACTTTGTCCCTTACTTCATGTAGTGCATGGTTAGAGGTACTGTTTACCCAACACTGCAAATTATACTGCACGGAGCCGGACCAGACCACAACATGCTTTTTGCTGAAGATTCTTCATATCTCGCAAAGCTAGTTCCCGGCACCTGCTGTGCCCACGCGTACAGGAAAGCTGAAGCGCTGTTTCTCGTGGCCCACCTGTTCTTCATTTGGCAGGCTGGGTGCATCGAGCTCGGCTGATGTGAGACGGTAATTGATTCGGCTGGCAGTCGGACGTCCCAACCTTCCCGTGTACGCCGGCGACACGCCCAGCCGCCTTTTGACAACAACCACATTCACCGTTCCTTGTCTTGGAACCCGTTTATCGCAAAACCCAAGGTCGTTATACGAGTGAAAATTTGCATGCAGCGACGCCAACTTGCGCTGGTGAATATTCTACGACTTGGCAATGCGAAATGCGAAAGCTTTGGCCAGGGATGCTTCCGCATCCGGTGGTTTTCGAATTTCCTGACCGGAGCCGATCGGCGATCTCCGAGAAACTTGGCACGGAGACGAATCAAGCTTCCCATCATTTCTTTTTTTTTTCTTTCGTGGTGCCTGTTAAAAATTAAAAAAAAAAGATAGTTGATTACAGGCGAATTTACAATAAAAAAGTACTTGATTAGAAAATTTGGTTAATTGATGCCAGAAGTGATGACCTATTTTAGTCGGCCATGCAAATATCGTGAGAAGTACTTCTCGTCAAAGGCATTTTTGTAATAGAAATGACGGTGAAATGAATAGCTTAGTACCGCGCTTCCCAAACTCTGCCTGTTAGAACTTAAAAATAATCGACTACAGCCGAATTACCTAAAAAAGACTCGATTAGAGAATTCGGTTAATTGAAGTCAGAAGTGATGGACCATTTTAGTCGGTCATGTGAATATCGTGAGTTGTACTCTTCGTCAGAGGCATCTTAATAACAGAAAGAACGATTAAATGAATGACCTAGTAGTGTTCTCCAAACTCTGCCCGTTAGAACTCAACAAGTAATCGATTACAGTCGAATTTACTAAAAAGAAAAAGAACTCGATTAGAGAATTTGGTTAATCGATGCCTGAAAAAATGGACTATTTTAGTCGGTCATGTGAATTTCGTGAGTTGTACTTCTCGTCAAAGGCATTTTTATAACAGAAAGAATGATGAAATGAATAGCTTAGTATAGTGGTTCCCAAACTCTGCTACCCTGGAAGCCATCAATAATACAAAATATCACCTCGCGGCGGCCCATGGCTGAGGCTGTCCATTTTTAAGGGCCTTATTGCCCTCTTGAGCGAAAATTCGGAGTAAATGACCATAAAAACTTTCAGCCTCTTCCGCTCTGGTGAAGAAGAAAGACAGTAACAGTAACGCAGCCAATTTTTTTTTTTTTTGGGGGGGGGGTTGGGGGGGGGGGGGTAATATTTATCGTGACATTGAAGTTCAAGTGGAGAACATCCTGGATATTCTTCACCGTGAACGCAGGCGGCTGCATCTTAATATGTAGGTGCTTGGCATAAATAAAATGATCAAGAGAGCCTGTAAATTGCTTTCTGAAATAGTTAGTCACAGTTACTTTTTTATTCGCGGTAATTTCTAGTCGAAAGCACAAGGTGTGCGTGAGCGCAGCGCCACCCGTTGCTTACAGTGCAGTTGTTTTTACAATTAATTTAATATTCCTTACATCACTGACATTGTTTTATAGTATCACCATGTGTGCGTTTTATTATATCAACTTTAGTTTGATTTAACTACGTATTTCAGTGAGCATAGTTTGTTATACTCCGCATTGAAATATTGCCATCCTTCACCCCACAAATGTTTCGAAATATCCGTTCTCTATATATCTGAGATAAAGTTCCGCATTCCATCAAATAAGTATGAATGAAGAAATATTGACTATTTTATTTATTTGAGCATTTTCTACTTAAACATTCCTCCCGAAAGCAAATAAGTTGGAGATAGTCCGCGCTTCCCCTTTGCTCCGTGCACCGGGGGGGGGGGGGGATCTTCGGCATTTGGGGGGGGATTCGGCATTTAGGAGGTCGACCCCTTCCCCCTTCTGCCGCCACTGTCAGCGAAGCTGTACTATGGTGGGAATGAAGTAATGGCCGGCCGCAAGTCGGCAAGCCAGAGTTGAATGTAAACATATTCGACAGAGATCTGTCTAGTCGGGAAATAAATAAACTGACTGAAAAAAAAATTTGAAACTCTAACCAAGTTTGAATAAAAACAAAATACTCCTACGTTTCGGGACCAGCTCGGTCAAGATCGGCGGAGCGTAAATCACCTTTTTATAATTGTAATAAAGACATTTTCCAACCAAATCGGTCCCTTGGTCACGGGTGACTATGGGTTGGGCGAATCTTCTTCATCGTCTTCATTTATATCATCCTAATGATCTTCAACTTCAGCTTCATCAAGAATATCCAGCGCTGGAACCCGGTTCGGAACGTTGCGCCCGTGTTTTTCCGTGAAGCGACGAAAGGAGGTATATCAACAACAACAGTATATCTGGAATCCTGTATATCCAAACAGCAAAAGAAAACGTTAACAGATCATCGGGCACTTTCCCTAGCGTATATGTCTGAAGGCTTCGTCGCTTCGTTTCTGTCTCAGGGCTTCATCGCTAGTTGTTTTAGCCCGTAAATATAATGTATGTAAAATTCCAGCAAAAAAGCAGCATATATCATCTAACACGTCTAATATAAAAAAGGACCCCCTAAAGTTTTTTGTAAACCTGCCAAACGAGAAGACTAACCGCCGAATTGCACGAACCTCACTCAAATTGGAGGGGACCCCTCCACTTCCTCGAGGAAGGCGCAGGGCGGCGCTGACGCCAATCGCGATAACGGATCCGCCGTCGCGATTGGCCAACGCCGGCCCTCACGCCTTCCTCGAGGAAGTGGAGGGGCCTCTCAATTTGAGTGAGGCTTGTGAATTCGGCGGTAGCTATTATAAACTGCCAAAGCAACCACCCCAAAGGCCCTGCAAGCACTTTTTTACTGGTTTTTAATTTGCACCGAACCTGAGCGCACTGAACGTAGCAACTTAATGAAACTTTTCTTTTCTCGAAATTCGCTTTATTTTAAAAGTTATCGCCGAATCAAAATTACAAAAACAAGCAAAAAATAACCTCCCTCATGACGTCCTTGGTTGCTTGAGTGGCCGTGAACTAGAGGAGGGGTAGTGGGCTCATCGCGAGCGCTCACGGCTGCCGCACTCCGTGTCGACGGCGCGAGAGGGCGCCACTAAAGCATGTTTTGGATAGGTTGTATGCAGCGTGCAGCCGGAGCGGCTCTCATTGCATTTGCTGCGCGATTAAACACTAATTCGACATGACACTTCATTGGCCACAAACGACAGCAAACACGGGGTAACGATCAGTTCAGAATGGGAGCTGCTTCGCGCTGCCGTACCGCGAAACGGCCATACCGCGTGACAAAGCTTCCCGCCGAAGGCCTTCGGAACGCTCGGAGCCGGTCAGCTCCTCCAATCCGTAAACGACCGCAGCGCCGCCGCGTACATCCGGGACCTTTCCGTGTCGGCGCGTGATCCCACTACTCCTTTCTAGTATGCGCCGCCTTTTCCACCGCTTGGTGGCGGGTATGTCGACGGGTCATTTCTTGTTTCCGTACTTTATAAACTGCATTTGTTTCTTTTCTGATCTAAAATAGTGAACAAAAACTACTTTTATGAATAATTGAAACGGTTCGCGCCACTTATATTTTGTATTTCGACTAAAAAGAAGCTTTGAGCGGCTCTGACCAGTAGTAAGCCCAGGACCTAAGACGTCACATATCGCGCGCTTTCGGTACCGCGGGTCGCCCCCGTCGGTGGAGGAGGTTTCCGCGACGTCCGGTTAAAATATGATGCACTGATATTTAGTTACTCTCTCCGTGCCCGCTGGCTTGCCCGAACCCCAAGAGACGTGGAAACCGCAAAAAAGGTAGACGCTTAAATATGATTGCAGGGCCTTTAAATATTATGAAAACCTACACTCGTGCAAGTGACACTGCTTTTAGCGGCGTTGGAACCAGTGAAGTCAAAGTTCTCTGTTCTTTCGATCGACAGCTACACCAGAACAACAACCTTGACTATTATTTATTCAAATACACCCGCGTTGTTGTTTTTCTCTCTTTCTCGGCGCAGATATTTAAAAGTGGAGATGAACCTACCATCAAGATTAAAAAGGTAGACCTGAAATACTACCGAGCATAATTACTGAGCCTAGCGCGCTAACCCAGGCGCTCCCCATGTCGGCCGCTGCTCTTAGCACTCCGGTGCAAAGCGGTGAAGCTATTCGCGCGCGCCCTGGGGGTGAGAGGCGGTGCGGAGGCATGCGGCAGACACGATAATCAAGTGATCTCATCGGGAGTACAAGACCCTGGTTCTGTCTTATCAGGGTAGCCAGCCATCCAACAATTTGGCAATGTTTTCTCGCGACTTTCAGCTCCTCACATCGTCCACATCGTCTGGAAATTTAGACGATGACGGCGATCAATCCGCCAGCGCATCTACCGACCAGCGCGGTTGACGAGCAATCTCGATACTTTTTTTTCTCAACTTACTCTAAAGCGAAGCACGCACGATCAATGGGACCGACCACGCGTCAAAGCGCGACATCATGGCATTCGTCCATCTTCCTGTGCCTGATCTTTCATCGGCTAAACGAATCAAGTGCAGCGAATGTCACGTGACTTGCACTTTTAGTATCGTTTCTGGTTGTGTATGTTCGAGCCATCGACTGCACTTTTACCTAAGATAAAGCAAACTATACGGTGACTAGAGACACGCTGTTAAGTACATATTTGTCCCACTTTCCTTTCTCCCTATACTTTTCTAAATATTAGGGTCGACCAATAATGTGTGTGTGTCAAACGTTTAATGAGAAAAAAGAGAAAAAAAGAAGTGGTCGCACCTCGCGCCGATGACTTCTTAATAATGAAATATCTTTATTTATTTTGCTTCGCTTCAGCCCATCTCGGCGCAGGTACGGCGCAATTGCACGCCAAAAATGGCACTTTGGCGCAAGTTGTAGCAGAGTCTTCGTACATGGCGCTGCGCCATTTTGGCCAAATGGCGCAGCGCTTCCATCACTGGTCCGCGGTTCTCGCTTCACAGCTGTGCACTAAAGCGCGGCGAGAAGAGCACTCAACGAAGCTTATACTGACCCTTCGGAACAGGCACCAACGTGAGAAATATTGCGAGATCTCCGAGTGCCGTCAGTGTTTGACGCGAGATGTGAAATCGAATATATATATATATCTATATATACGATATTTAAAACAAAAATCAATGCTTCTGAAAAAGAAAAATAATTGCACGAGTTTATTGTAACGATTTGGCTGTGCAGAAGGGCCTGAGCTATTGTATTTCTAGTAATAATAAAGTTAAAAATAATGTTTTTGCTAAATGTCGGCGCAAATGCATCAAATTTTGGCGCAATGCATAGCAAAGTATAGCAGCGCTTGGGCGCAGTTTTGCACAAATGGAGCGGAAATCTACTTACTGCATTCCGCGTCGACAGTGTTTGAAAAACACTACCGACCTTCAAGGAGAGAGAAAAAAAAAGGTGAGCGCGATTAGATTTAAAATTATTTTCAAGGAGATTAAAAACTGGATTAATTGACAGCAAAAGTGATTGAGTATTTACGGTTGGTCACTCTGAATATCGCAAATACTCAGCGGGGATTCATTTTTTTTTTAAGTACAGATAAAGGGTACTAGGTAAATTGCGCAGATAATTATAAAAACTTGCCTTCAATTCTTCTGGTAAACCCAGGAGAGCATGATGCGTGCTCTTCGATTATTGCTGTTTTCGCTCGATTCCTGGTTATGCGTGCTCCTAATGACGGATGAAGGTTTGCTAAGGGGTTTCGGAATGTATTGCACGCGCGACCCACTAATCTGCTCCTCGAGTTAATTAGAATGATCGGAGACGGGTTTTAATTTATCCAGGAGTGGGTGCGTGAAGAGTATATATACCATATATACTTAATAAGAAGTTTTCATGCGGTCTGCATCTTCTGAGGCTACGTGTATCACCTTGAGTTCACCATGCATTTGGATCGCGAGAAGCTCCTTTGCGGTAACCGAAGGAATTTACGTGAGGCCAAGTATATATATAGTATATCTAGCTTGGATATGTCGGTTCGGTTTCGCATCACGAGCTCAAATCCTCGTACATTTATTTCATAAACCGTCGTGTTGAAACTGCAACACGACGGCGTACGCAAAAAAGAAAAAGAAAATACATTGTATTTCCGTTAGGTTTATACTTTATAATACTCGCTTCGTATAGCAATGGTAAGTTGTTATCGAAGTGCGTGCGTGTTCAGGCGGTGTTGGTTTCATTGCTCTTGAAGGAAGGCACTTAATCTTAGTTCTCGACCACGCGATGCATATGCCTGCCACCTGTGGTTTCTTGCAAAAACTATAAAGCATGGTCACGAATTTCAAAGTGATATTTTACGAGTTCTTCGCAGTTATTGAGGAGAGAAAGAAAGAAAGAGGGGGAGGGAGAGAACGTCTTTCTTGATACATTTGCATCCGCTACCTTGACCAGAGGCTATCCGTGGGATCAGTGGCGTCACGGGGGTCAGCGGCACCCGGGGCGGTAGCCGGCCACGACCCGCCCCTTTCCCGCCTTCGCGTGACCCACCGCGACTCCTCCCCCTCTCGTGGCCAGCCGCGACACTCCCTGAGCTCTGCACCCGGGGCAGAAATCAACTGGCGGCGTGAGCGATCCAAAGCGTCGCAGTGGTCGGCCTGCCGCGATTGGTCGAATACTGACTATGACGTCAGCAAAGGATTTCTCATCGACGGAAATAAGAGTAATGTAAGAACTTCAATTTTGACACTGTTGGCAGTGTTGCTTTCAGAGCGCAATGATTTCAAGCTTACGCCAGCAGAAGGAATTATACGAGGGCGCCACCAAACCATCTCGACATGTTTCAAAAGTAGCGCAAAGTTCGTCGATGCACGAGGCACGTGCAACGTGCAGCCTCGGGAAGATCATGGAGGCACAGCGCAGCACTGAGCAAGATTTCAGACGCCATGAATTTCCCAGAAGTAGCGCGCGGCACGTGCCTCGAGCATTCCAACAACAATGAATGGCGCCACTTTTCCCAGGATACAGAAGCATTACTCTCGACGCCAGTATGGTAGTGCTGATAATTATGCGCGGGAGTGAGCGCGTGGTTATGGAGGGTGCCTTTTTGCGCGAGTTCTCGGTCAAACAAAGCATTAGGGCTCAGAATGTGCCTGTGCTTTTGTCTGCGCTGTATACATTTGTGAGATGGATTAAAGGTTCTCAAGACCGGCAATCTTGACAGTGTGGATAATGCCATAGCCGATCTTTCACTTTTTGTCTCCTCTTATTTCGTTTACTTCACTTCATCATTACCACATCCAGACAGGTTATTGCCATTTTAGGTTCTACTGTGTCTTTCTCCCCAGCATAGGTGTTTGTGGAGGCAAGTCAACTCTTGCTTCAGTGGCTTGGCATCTCGGTAAGACAAGAGAAGGTCAGCCAAGGCGGCTGTTCCTCGCGTCAAAGGTGAGCAGACGGCATGAGGGTGGCCTCGCGAGCGCGAATAGCGTGACCATGGTTACGTTCCAAATCTTACCAGAGTAACATGTCTCCTACGTCAGCTGGGTAATACCACGGCCGTGTTCCAAAATTTACTCGAGCTTACTCCAAGGTAAGGGTTTTGTACCTTGGCGTTCTAAAACCTACCTGCGTCCAGCGTTTTTCAATCTGTGTTGCCACGTGACACGACCCGCCGTAGTAACTCCGGATCCATTTCGGGTAAGAATTGGAACGCAGCCCACGTGACATCGCGAGTAAACGAAACGATCCGTGACTCGATTTTAGAACGGCCGGGAGTGGCCGGGATGAACGTTGGCCGATAATCACCCGATATGGATACTACACGGATTGGCTTTGTCTTGAGCTATGGCGAAAAGAAAACATAGCAGCGATCACCGATCTCTATAGAGATCAGTGAGCGGTAGCGAAAAATAGCAGACGATCTCTTTTGATCAACGACGAAACAATAATATAAACCGCTTTGAATTCTTTTTTGTTAACAGTTTTACACATATTCTAAAAAAAAAAAAAAACTTTTACATTATTTATTGTTTTCGAAAATTTTCAGCCTTGAACGTAAGCATACGGAGTTCCCTTCAACGTCGAGGACGAGGATTCGGAGAAGCTCCTGCAAACCGTGCACCTTCCCGGGAAGGGGCACGGTTTGGATATGGTTGAAAACAGCAAATCGAAATAACCAGACACGAATGGCTGCACCTCATGATCTTTCATTTCGAACGTCTGCCACCAAAGCCAACGGAGCAAACGAGCTTTGACGGCTGTCGGCGCAGAAAGCAGACGACGAGCAGACGGCGAACAGATCACGTGACGTATTTACTCGATTTGATCCGACGTTACCCCCCCGATCGAGGAGTTATTCGTGAGTAACTCCTCCGGAGTAAGCAATCCGCTTCTGGAACGCGTGTAGTGTTGAAACGTCTGACCCTTCAAATCGCGATCTGACCTTGCCTTCGTTCGAGTACGGGCTCACGGTGGGCGGCGTCTCCGTGGACACGCTGAGGGAGTAATCCAGGCGGATGCTGCGGACCTCGGCGACAGAGCGGCCCGACATCGTGAGCGCCGCCGGCCAGGCGCAGGGTCCTCGCTGTTCCCTTGGCCGGCCGCACTCGGCGGAGACGAACGCTGCTCCGCCTCGTGCCGATCCTCTGCCGCGCAAAAGCGGTGACTGTTGCGGCGACGACATAGCGGCAAAACGCAGCTGCTGTTCCATTCTGTCCGAGTCACAACATAAAAAAAAAGGCCTGGTTCAGTACGGGTTGCGGTTAGAGCCACGTAGTGATCGCAGCACATGTGCATCGAAGGCTCGAACCTATTCAAACAATGAGCTGCTGTTTCGCACGATCGAAATATTATCGTGTGACCGACGCCCACGTATGATATTTCGCGCAAGAAAGATACACTGAAACCGGACATGCCAAGCTAAGCAGTACTCTTCTTCGGAATCAAGGCCCGTTCTCACAGTTATGGACGATCGCAAGCAAAACATCTGGCGGTCGCCATGCCTCTGCTCCGTGCGGGCAAGCTGGGTTTTACGCTGGGTTTACGCACAGTACCGGTGCAACACTGGACCCAATGTAAATCCCGCGTCTCTGCCAATAAAGCCTGTGAAACAGTGCAGTCAAACTTCGCGAGATAGATTTCGCTCACGCTGCACGTGCTTGCACGCCTGGGGCACGGGAGTACCCTGGACGCATGCGACATACGAAGCGTGGAAACACCGGTGACTCATAAGGCTGGTTCACGCTGCCCCGTTTTCTTGCGTTACGTTACGAAAAGTCACCGGAAAGTCTGTGCTTCGTATTAAGCGTGGCTACCAATTCAAGGAGATAGCCTGGCACGCGACATTCGAGACACGAATGTTTCGGTGACTCAAACGTAACGTAAGAAAACGGTGTTGTGTGAAAAGTTAAACCGAGCTCAACTCCTTACGTTACGTTACGACGAGCCTTGTGTCCTTGGCTGCCACGGTAACTCACCGTCCTAGCTCGTCGTCACCGAAACATTCGTGTCTCGAATGTCGGTGTGCCAGGCTATCTCCTTGAATTGGTAGCCACGCTTTAATACGAAGCACGAGATTTCCCGGTGACTTTTCGTAACGTAACGTAAGAAAACGGGGCAGTGTGAACGAGCCTATAATGTAATGCAAGGAAACGTAAGGAGAAGGCTCCTGGGTGACTCATTCATAAAGGAACGATGCAACAATTTTTAAACTTTCAGAATAATTCATTGAAATTCAAACCTATAAAACACGCGTTAGTCTTTTTTTTTTTTTTTTAGCATTGACAACTGCAAAAAGCCTAAACAAAAACGAGCAGCGTTATTTTTCTTGACTCGGAGTGCGGTGTGCGCCCACATATCGTAGCCATGCATAACTTTGGTTTACGGGAGGCAGACGGCAGTGCACGAGAGGGCTCGTGCCATCTCGCGCTCTACACGCGCAGAGCTCGAGGTTGTCGCAAGAGTACGCCTCAAAATTGCTTTATATATATATATATATATATATATATATATATATATATATATATATATATATATATATATATTAAAAAAAAAAAAACGTTTAAGTGTTTAAAAGCAAGCTTAGAGCTTCACATTACAGCTAGCGCAGCGTGCGTCAGTATATATATTCACAGCCTCTATCATTCTTGTCTTTTCGGATCCGTGGAGGCTACCGTTGAAAAAGGCTTTGAATTCACCAGAGTTAACCAGAGTAAATGGCGGTGCTGTCTTTTTTATGTGTGCACGCGCACACAGTTGTTGCAAAGCGCCGCACACTTGTTTCAGCTACATTCAGCTTACCGATACCGGACGCTTCTATCCAACTGTGACTCGACAGTTGCTGACGAGCAAACGAGCTCCTCCCGTATCGAAGTTTGTCACATCGCGACTTTTTGCTCGAAAGAAAAAGAGAAATTCTCCTGAATTCTTAACTTGTATATAGGACATGACCCGGCAAATTCAGGCGATTGAATAAATAAGCGCATCACGCATTATGCGCATTTGGGTCCGAAAACTAAACATAAAAAAAATGGTAGACGTAATTCATAGCAGGTGTATACCTCACTTTGTTGGGACACACGTTTCGCGTAGACCGGGTGGAAAAGCAAGGGTTTAGTTGAAACGACTCCGGAAGTCAGCCACCGCTTCTTCGATCCTGCCAGTTACTTTGAAAAAATGTTGGTTTACTGGTTTATATAAAAAAAAAAGAGGGGATTCAACTTGGAATTAATAAGAGACCATCATTCACAGAACACATTAGAACCAACAAGATACACGGAGTTGCTTTCAATGAAGTGCTTCACACGCGAGAGCAGGGGTTTCCCCAGGAATTGAAATCAGGGGTGTCTAAATTTTTTTTGGAGGGTTAAAGGGGGGGGGGGGGGGGGGCATTGCGAATATAGGAGTCGTTGTGAATTAAGGGGGTGCCTTCGGAAAAACGAGGGGGGTATACACCCCCCTAGGGGGGTCTAGGGAAATCCCTGCGCGAGAGGTTCTCGAATTTCGATTTTCTATTTTCAGTTTGATAGAGACATTCCCTTCTCAGATTTACTTTGTCCAAATCGTAATTAAAAAAAAAAAAAAACTATTCGCCGTGGTAGATGTTGTAGTTGGGTAAAGCGCCAAATAAACACGACGCGTGAAAAAGGCTTTGCCACGCGTTACCGAAATTAACGGCGCATGAAGCGAGCTGACGAGTCGAGGGTCCAAAATCTGCATGTCTGTCCCAGTTTGTCCTACCCGTGACGTCACAAACGACGATGATGATAGCTAGAAAAGCTCTCCCTTTGTTCGCGTACGCCGCGCCCCGATTTCTTGCATTGTAGCGTAGACTTTGGTGGTACATACGAAAACGAAGTGCTTTTTGGACGGCAAAACCTTCTTCTATAGTCATTGCGTAAGAGTGACACGGTGTAAACCATAGAGTTAGTATAATGTACGCTAGAGATTCAACTGGCGCTAGTGTCTATGCGACTTCCGTGATGCAGGATTGAAGCAGACAGCAATCAGTCTACTTGTGAGGTGCTCCTGCGGAGAATAACATGGCACGCTTGTTATTTGGGTCGTACCTAATAGTAGTTGTACTTTTATTAACTCTGTAAAAGTGTAATTGCTTTAGTTAGCGCATTTTTCCTCATCAGTGAACGATGTTTAACTTCGCTCTATTTCAGGCCCCGACATGCGACAGCAGGTGTGCAAAAACAAGCGGTGATTATAAGCAAAATAACAATCGAAAGAAATAGAGAGTGTGTTCAAGGTTCTCCGGCATTCCGGTGACGCTTGTACCGTCTTGCATCTTTACGAGTGGTTAAAAACATTAAAAGCGTAAAGAATAAAATATGCGGGCTATGGAAGGTGTCTGTTTTAATTATTTTGTACGCCGGCAGCTTTTATCGGGCACTCGATCTCAAAGATCTCGAGCGTGCGGGTGATGTTTTGAACGTAGAACAAGCATCTTCGCACAGAGCAGAAAGAATAAAGCAATGCTTACTTATTGGAAATCAGACTATATTGCGTGGCCTTCAACTCATTTTAAACGTACATGGACGGGGAGTTACTGCCGGTGCTACTGCGTAGTTCTTCGCCGGTCTCTCCTGTTGAGTCTTCCAGCATGTCCTTCGTTCGATGTGGTCACGTATATCCCTCATGCTGAAAAGCGACGAGGTCGTGTTCGCGCTAACAGTGTCCGGCAGTGCACAAAGATACATTTACGAAGCCGTTTTAGCACCGTTTTTAATGCAATAAATCTGAAGAAGCGCCGTGACTTTGGACAATTATTTTGTCTGCCTTAGTGAGAAATATTCCAAGCTACCCATTGCGTACGAATTATCCGGGATATTTTCTATAGTCGAGCGCAGGGAGAAAATGCACTCGCTTTTTTCCATAGGAGGCTACCGGAAGTCAATTTTCGACTGGTTGCTGTCTGCTTCAATCACTGGCTTCAATTTGCTACAGCACACTAGCGCCAGATGAACCCCTGGCGTACATTATAATAACTCGATCCATGGCAGGGGTTTTAAACACATTCTGAATGTAGGGGCCAGATAACGGCCACCCCCAACCGCCAACGAAAGAAAAGGGGGGGGGCAGTGGCGTCACGAGGGTCAGCGGCACCCGGGGCGGTACCCGCCGCGACCCCCCCCCCCCCCCCCGCTCTCCGCGTGGCCCGCCGCGACTCCCCCCCCCCCCCCCGCTCTCGTGGCCCGCTACGACACCCCCCGAGCGCTGCACCCGGGGCGGTCCGCCCCCCGCCCCTCCCCTTGTGCCCTTGTGACGCCACTGGGGGGGGGGGGGTCTGCTGGAGATATTTCCTGGTCCAAACGTTGCCGAGGTCTATTTTGTTGACCAAATATTTCCTATGTCGCCAAAAACTAAACTTCTGGCTGGTGTATATCAATGATTTGGTTTTAAAAAAAGTTGACCTTAGGAAGCTCAGGGAGCGGTCGCCCCCCCCCTCCCCCTAAATCCGCCCCTGTCACACACCACATTTTTTTCTTTTATCTGGAAACTATGGACTTAAACCGGTGGGCCATCGTGTGCATGCACATAGCTCGAACCAACATGTTTGTAAATAGCAAGAAAAAAGAAAAAGGGCACGTCCAAAGCTGGTTGCGGGTCTGGTGGAAGCATAAGTAGCACAAGGCGCCCGCGACTTAGTGGGCGCGACCTAGGGCGCGCGAGGGGGAAGGATTGCTGGGTCAGCTTGGATAAAGGTGTATTTTTTCTGTGTACAGCCTGTCTTGTCCTTCTTGCGTGTGAGCAGTAGGCACCGATCTCTACAGACGTCACTGCGACGTGCGCCTCGGTAGAGGGCTATTTGAGCATTGGGGATGAAGACTGGCTAGCGGTGCTGAGGGCGTGGAAGGAGCCTCTGGAGCAGAGCCGCTGCTCTGGAACATTCGGCATTTTTGCTTAAAGGACAAACAAACGCGAAGGGTCTTGCTAAAATAAATAAATAAAGCATGCGGAATGGCGGTATGCAAGGAGACGAACGTATTTGAGTGCAAAAGATCGGCGCAATTAAATGTTCGCGCTCTTGCTTATGGTTGTGTTGTGGCGGCATCTGTAGTCTACCCTGTTAACTACTGCGCTAATTTTAAAGCAATTAGCAATTTTAAAATAATTTAAATAATGGTTTAAAATGATATGTTGTACTAATGTCTAAAACTAAAGATATTGTTATAAATTTTGTACATGCTGTATTTCGAGTTAGGGGGAATCACCAGGCAGGCAGGGTGGGCAGGGTGGGCAGGTAACAAGCAATGCTGTGTTCTCTGTCTATCATCCTTGTCCGACAGCGCTGTGTTGCTGTCTATATTCTTTGTCCGATAGCCGTAGTATCAGTATTCAGTATTCAGTAGCACCAAAACCCTTTTGCATCAGGGCGATCGCTCCCGAAGGGACCAAAGTTAACATGCAGGCGCATTAAAGTGTCTCGTTGAGCTCTAGGTGTCTTGTTGAGCTCAGGTGGCGCAAGCTACCAAACAGCACGGCCCAGCTCAATTAGAATTATTTATCCATCCATCTAGCCAAGGCATGCTAACGTTTTTTTCAAAAAGAGCTCAACTCTGATCGCAGATGGCTTTTCCCGCGCTAAGTTTTAAAAACTTTTATCTTCAGCCGTGCTTCCTGCAGTACGACGGTTAACAGCGCCTTGGACGACCCGACCTCGACACGAGAGAAACAGTGAGTTTTCGCGTTTAATTCTACGCAACGACTCCGTCCGTAGAGCAGTCAACGTTAGGCTTATTCTGAGATTCAAATGGGCGATCTCGACAATTTGGTCAGCAACACCCTTTCGGTGTTCGCCGACCTTCCGTTCGACCTCCTAGACGCGGACTGGATCAACGCAGCATGGGACAACAAATACACCGACGTCGCGCCGGCCGACGTCAACTTACTTGACTCGTGCGAGGGCAACGCGTACGCGCTCCTCGACGAACTCTCGAGCGCCTGCGACGTCTGTCAGATGTGGTACCGCTTTTCGGGCCTCGACGAAACCGAGGACGCCAACACCGACGAGAAGCTGTGGAAGACTCTCATGGACAACGGCGTCCACTACAAGGCCTTGCTGGGCTTGCTGTACACCGGCATCAGTCACGGGAGTTCTTCAACCGCTAGCGTCGTGCACAAGAAGATCGCCCTGCGGTTCGCCAAGTTGTACTTCAATCTCGTCCTCGTTCCGGGCAGCAACGCGTACAGGATTTTCCAGGAGAGCCTCTTCGAAAGAGCCATCCAGACCTTGCGCCTTCCGAGCAAGAACTCCGTGGGTTCCCTGGACGGCGGCGGCAGCAGGAACGCTTCGCAAATGACTGCATCGCGGGGCTCGAAACATGCGGCTAAAAAGAAGGCGGTCAGCCAGCAAGAAAGCCTGGACATGGACGGTTCAGATGGCGCTTCCGTCGTTCACGAAGTCCTCTCCGAGGAGGCACTCCTCGAGTTCCTCGGTTTTGTAACCGACGCGCTCAAGGACCTCGTCTGCATGCTCCAGCAGTTCAGCTTGCGCCAGTACGGCGAAGCGACCGAGTCCATGATTCAGCAACTCTGCGAACTCACCCAGTTCGACATCCCGGGCGCCAGTGTCTCTTTCAGCATTGACCGGGTCCAAGACTACCGCAACTGGAACTACCGCTACCTCACGACCTTTGCCTACTGTGCGCTCAAGCTCCTCTGCCTTCCCCAACACGGGGACCCGGGGGACAACTTCCGCTTCGCCGCCAAGAACCTGATGCCCCACATACTGATGCTCTCTGCCGGCAACGCGCAGACCGTGGGCAAGCCCTTCACCAGTATCCGGGACAACGCTGTTTCCTTCGTCACCCACGTCGCACGCACATCCGACGCCTCTCTGCGGGAAAACTTCCAAGAGACCCTGCTCGTGCTGATCCACAACCTGGCGTTCAGCGCCGTCGACCGGACCGACTTCCGGCTCAAGACTGGACAGGCCGTCCTAACCGTCATGGGGGAGCTCGAAGACGAAATGTTCCTGCGTGCGGTGCACTGGTTCACCAAGCTGGCAACGTCGCCGATGAGCACTCGGCGTGTTTTTGCGCTCGAGATGATCCTGCTGCTCATCTGGGACCAGAGGGTTGTGGACAAGCGGTCGGAGCTCCTGCTGACCGCCATGAAACGCTGCAACGACAAGGTGGCCACGGTCAAGGCCAAGGCGCTGAGCGTGCTGGCGAGCGTGACGTCTGAGCGCGCCGAGTCCTGGGTGCCGCTGCTCAAGGTCTCCGGGGAGGTGGACCCCGAGGAAGAGGGTGCCGAGGGGCAGCAGGTGGCCGTTGAGGACGACCGTCTGTCGCAGCTCATGGAGGTGCTCAAGTACCGGGTGGAGGACCCCAAGGTGAACGTGCGCAAGGCCGCGCTGTCCCTGCTCCAGAATGTGCTCTGCGCCAGCGCGGACTTCGCCAAGGAGGAGTACCTTGAGGTGAAGGCCGTATTTTGTTCTCTGGGTGCCGTTGTGGGGAGCTCGTACCATTGTTGTGGTGGGGTCGATCTACCACGCTGGTACTTTTGCGTGGGGCAACATACCTTCGGCTAGTTGCTTTTGTGTCGTCGCATTCGTGGTTTCCACAGGGGTAATGGAAAGGGCTGGCTAGTGGAACTGTTTTGGGGGTTCTGTTGCGGCTCGCAAAAACGTCGGATAAAGTAGCCGAGACGCTATAAAAGTGTCTCTTTGGCGCCCAAAGTTGGGAACTCGGTAGCTGTGGTGTCGGTGCTAATGTAAATTTGCTTGGAATGGTAGTTGAAATGGAGCACATCACTAACCGCAGCGTTCTGCACGAGTATCGGAGTAGTGTTGGAACACATTAGCTGCGTTCGATTTCCCTGCACCTCCTGCGCTGGTGCAGAAAAGTGTTGCGTGGTGTACTTCTGGTCGTATCTCAAAACACATACCGGAAGTACACTGCCTTACACTTTTCTGCACCGGTGCAGAAAGTGCAGGGAAATCGAACGCAGCTATTCTGTGGGAGGGAGTGTAGAAGCAAGTTGTTGGTTTCTGAGATGGAATATTGGGCACCCATTTTCTTTGTATTCATAGTCCCCCAAGTGCAATCTCTGAACATTTTGGTTTGAACAGGAATGCTTCGCTGGAAGGACATTGCTGTGCCTTGGCATTGTGCACAACTCCTATTTTTGAAAGAGTAGCAGACAGGTTCATCCTTCGAGCCATCGGGGAAAAGAAGGGACAGAGAACATGGGTGCAGTATGCTATCATTAGACCAAACCATATCATTGGCTATTCCAGTTTTTGTTTATTTACTGCAATAAATGAACAAATTTACTGCATTAAATAAACATAACCAGTATAGCCAAGGATATAGTTTGGTTTAATGACAGCATATTCTGGTACTCAACTGAAACAAAAATGCAGACTTTCGTTTTCAGCGCAGAGTTTAAATTACTTGTTAAAACACAAGTTTAGAAGTGCAAAAGAAGCATTATTTTTAGCAATATAAAAATCTGGAATAAAAGGAAATCGCCATACAGAATGTAGACTGGACAAAACACATGTTTTTCCTGTCTTCATTCTATGTCACTTTCGTTTTATCCCTATAACTTACCAGCACTCTCTAATTCGTAGATACTCAGAAGTTTGTTGTTGGTGATGAAATCGCTCCCATTTGCCTGTTCTCTTGCCATTGGTATTTGTTTATTGGTGGGCTACTTTTGCTCTTCAAGATAGCGGCCCTCGCGTTGTTGAAGCACAGGAGCTGCGCTTTCCGGCAGGCCGGTCGACCGTGCCAGCCCAGAACAAGTTGAACCTGTTCATTGACGTGTTTCTCAGTTGGTCACTGTACGTGAATTAAAGCAGCGATGTGGGTGAGTTGGTTCATGCTTGAGAGAGAAATGCACTGCATGCAAAAGAAGACATGCAATGAGTAAAAAAGACCTGTGGAAGAGTGTACATTGGACAAAAAGGTCACCATGTGAATGAAAGGGCGCATGACCATGCCCAGTTGTTATAAGTCATGTCAAGGGGGCATTTACCTCTACATTGTATGGCATGTAAGTGTCAGCCCATGTTCGCTATGATTGCAATTATTAGACGTGGCTAAGACCAAATCTCTAGGGAACTGTTGGAAGTATATTCTATTAACAAAGTAGAAAGCATCCGTGAGACATCTATCTGTACATCTAGGTAAGAAAGAGATAGCACCTATGGGTATGTGTTAAGTCGAGATGTTATTTTCTTCGTCTGCTTTTTTCCAATACGTGTGGGTTGCGAGCCTAATCCCTCCCGCTTCTTTTTTGCTTGTCCTCAGTCTTCTTTTGCTTACCGTGCATTTCTCCTGTACATACTGTACATGTTTTCATCTCCCGGGTGACCCATCAAGACATGCCTCGACCTTTGGCGAAAAAATTGACGCGCTTCCCCACTGCCGCATTAAGGCCTTTATGGTTTCCCAACTTCGGAGTTTGCGACTTATCTCCAGATCCTAACGGAGAGCTGCCTGGACCCCACGGTGCTGGTGCGCAAGCAGGCCCTGCAGAGCCTGACCCGCTGCGTCCAGGCGCACCCGGAGAAGGAGTCGGTGCAGCGGCTGTGGCTCTCGGGGGCCCTGCCCCTGGTGCTGGACCCGGAGAGCACGGTGCTGGAGAAGGCGGTGGAGACGGTGGAGGAGCTGGTGGTGGGGCCCCTGTGCCAGAGGGGGGACTCCCAGCTGGCCTGGAGCCTCCTGGCCCAGGTGGGACAGGCCAGGTTCAAAGACCACCACAAATACCTGCAGCAGGCCGTGCTGCAGCTGCATCGCTTGGGCAAAATCAGGTGGGCCCCCACTGCCGGGAGGAATACCGCCGCCATTAGTATCGTTACACTAGTGATGGTCTTCTGCTGGCTCGTGAACAAAAGGGCCGAAGATGTGCGTCCAGGCATATTTCGCAACGCCTGTGCGTTCGAGATGAAAATGCATTGCACGAATTGAATATGAGTACTGCATCAGCATTAATTATAGATTGGTCCTATCAGTCTGTTGGTAAACTCTTAGCTCAATAATGAAGTTTTTTTTAAAGGCCTTAATAAGATTCTTATTTTGTAAAAACTGATCGTCCTACTGTCACCATCAAAAAAAAAAAATTGAAGAACAATTATAGTA
>JAZHYW010027546.1:0-60956 GCA_037355805.1 Ixodes ricinus | reverse complement strand
TTAACACAACAGGGCTTTCTTCCAGTTACGAAAATTAAAAAGCGCTAAGGACAAGGACAAGAGGGAGACTACCAGGACAAGCGCTTCCGCAACTGACGTTTAATTCAAAAGATGAGGAAGAAGAAGAACCCTAATGTTAAATTTTACAAATATTTATAAGAAAGGAGTGATAGGATCTGTAAAGACTGAGAATTAGAAGAAGTGAAAAAAGAAGGAATTAGTATAAACAAAAGGAAATGGTAAGTATGATTAAAGTAACAGTAAAAAATGACAGTAAATATATTAAGAAAAAAGAAAAGGAAGGTAAAGCAAATTAAGAATATCTAAGAGAAATGTTTCATGTACTCTAATTCTTTTGATGACAAAGTCACCGAAGGAGCACTGATGCAGGCGTCTCCTTTGGTCGCTATGACTTCAGCTTCAGAGTATCTCTCGAGTTCGCTTATCTAGACACCTCCTCAGGATCCTTGTGTTGGACAGTAGCGGCGTATCCACAGTCCCTCACATGTAGAGCGTAGATGCCCGACGGAGAGTGATTGCAGAGATAGCGCGTGTTCTCTCAGCCTTACGCTGATGCATCTTCCCGACTGTCCCACATATGCCTTCCCACAGGTGAACGGGATCAGAGTTACACTACCCCCGCTGCAAACAGCCGACGTATTTGTTGCGGTGGCTAACGCGCTGCATTTGTCGGACTCCTGTGCGCATGGGGTTAGTCTGACTTTGGGGCAGAGCTTTTTAGCTTGTCGGGGGGCTGAAAACACAACCGGCACTTCGTATTTAGAGGCAATTCTCTTGAAGTTGTGGGAGATGCGGTGGATCCTAAGGGACAACCGCCGGTCGACTTCTTTCACTACTTCCTCTTGCTGGTCCTGTTTGGTTTTATCATGCATTCAACAACGCTCGGGACAGGATGGGAGGTGTGGGGTAGCCTGACGCCTTGAGCCTTGATAAGCTCTGCGCGTCAAAGCTCTCCCTTGCTGAATGAATGCAAGACTTTTTCAGAGCAGCGCTCAAACAACTAGATACAATGCCCCTTTAGACTAGTTTTGAGTGTGCAGATTCATATTTAGAGTATTCGTTTTTTGGATCTAGGTAGAATACATCCAACAGACGTGGTCATTTTGAAAGGTGAGTCGCCTAGACAAGAAATTTGGAGGTTGTTGTTAGTCGTGAGTTTCGTGGGTGAAGTTCAATCACTTTAGCATGACCATAGAAATGTGTTTTTGATGGTGTTTGATGTCGTTTTCGTGCCAGGTATTTTTGGCATGAGCACAAGATAGTCGTCTACGCATCTGAATATGCGAGCGACGGGATAGGAGAGGTCAAACCCTGGATTATGCCCCTGTCACACTTTGACAGAAAAATGTCTACACCGCCGACAGCCCCCGACAAGCTAAAAAAGCTCTGCCCCAAAGTCAACACCCCGCGCACAAAGTCCGACAAATGCAGGCGTCAGGCCACCGCAACAAACATAGCGGGCTAACTGTTGCAGCGGGGTAGTGCACCTGTTCCCGTTCACCTGTGGGAAGGTATATGTGGGACAGTCGGAAAGATGCATCAACGTAAGGCTGAGAGAACACGCGCTTATCTCTGCAATCCTCACCGTCGGGGCATCTCGCTCTACATGGTGAGGGACTGTGGATGCGCCCCGCCACTGTCCAACACAGGATCCTGAGGATGGAGCCCAGATAAGCCAACTCGAGAGATACTTGAAGCTGAAGTCATAGCGAACAAAGGAAGACGCCTGCATCATGTGCCTCCTTCGCGTGACTTTGTCATCAAAAGAGAATTAGAGTACATGAAACATATTCTCTTAGATATTCTTAATTTTGCTTTACCTTCCTCTTTCTTTTTTTCTTAATATATTTACTGTCATTTTTTACTGTTACTTTAATCATGCCCACCATTTCCTTTTTGTTTATACTTCAATTTCCTTCTTTTTTCACTTCCTTTCTCTAATTCTCAGTCTTTACAGATCCTACTCACTCCTTTCTTATAAATATTTGTAAAATTTAACATTAGGGTTCTTCTTCTTCCTCATCTTTCGAATTAAAACGTCAGTTGCGATGTACGCGCTTGTCCTGTGTAGTCTCCCTCTTGTCCTTGTCCTTCGCTGCTTTTTAATTTTCGTAATGTTTAACCAACTAGGCCAACAAATCATTTTTGCTTTCTTCCAGAGTTGCAGGGATCTGGTACATTGCACTTAGGCTCCAGAATTTTATTAAATTGTATTACTATCTTGTTTGACCCTATCCTTTATTACGTACTGGAGTGTTTTACTCTCAAATAATGTCTGTGATATTGTTTGTGATTACTGATGGAAGGAATCATACGAGACACCTGGATATATTGGGGATGCGTTAGCTCAAGAATAAAGGAAAATAAGGGTATTTACACTGGGTGACATAAACATCAGTCAGTCGAAGAATAGGTACTAGGGCGTCAGATCTCAAGATTCGGAAGTTTAGAGTCCTGGCCAAATGATGTAGGCAGCTGGCTTGGTGTTGTTAATGGCAAACGGAGGAAGGGGTTATGAATCTCATTCGTCGGGCGGTAAACCAGCTGGAGTGCGATGACGCGTCGGAACCTTGTAGAGGTGGTGGTTTTTGTTGCCGATTGCCTCCCGCGCAGTCGAGTTGGCCTCTGGCAGGTCGACGCCTGGACCGCTTGGGAGGTAGCAATGCTGAGCTTCCCGGTGCCTTGGCACCCGACTGAGGTCGTCAGGGTGCCAAGGTCGTCGACGGAGCTGCTCTGAGCTCTGTTGATCCCGAATCCTTTGGCGCGCCACCCCTGCTTACGTGCATTTCGCCAGTGCCTTCCTGTCCTCTTCCTTCTTTTCTTGTCGTCCGGGAACGACCATGAAAATGTCATTCATTGTGTTGCAAACTGGTTTGTGACATTTGTATGAAGTGCAAATCAATATTTTTTAGGTAAAAGGGGTGAAATAGGTCTACTATACTTGGTTCAAGCCTGACTTGGCAAAAGGTGAAAGCTATGGTCCTGGCAAGCCAATCAGAATGCCGGAGCAAGGCCCAGGACAATTTACTGCCGTAATTAATTCATTTGTCCTGTGTAAAGCCGTCGCATGCTTCACTCTGTCGCTCTGATTGACTAGCAGCTAGAGCTGGAGCTTTCGCCCTTTGCCAAATTATGCTGAAACAAAACATGTACAGTATGTACACCTTTATTACTGACTTGTCAAAGTCAAGTGATGTCTGATTTCAGTACGAAGTATGAAGCCGGGGTGCCAACATTCTGACGGAGGCCATGGTCACGTGGCGTTCAAACTATGTGTACCAAATATATTCAAAGTCGGAGGTCATCTAAGGCACACATTCAATATTAACAATAGAAAAGAATACCAGGTACTGAACCGAACCCGAACCGTAAACCGCAAACCGGAAAAAAACGTTATTTTCGCAAAAACCGGAGTTGAACCGGAACGAAATAATTTTTTTCGCTCCGGAGCGGAACCGCTATATTTTCCATGCGGTTTTCGGTTCATACGCGAAGTCAGGTCACGTAAAAAGTGCGTGGCGAAAAACTCATTAACCTAAATAATAAACCAAAAAATGCAACAACAAAATATTATTTTCGCGCAAATCGGAGTTGAACCGGACCGAAATAATTCTTTTTTCGTTCCTGGGCAATACTGATAAATTATTTTTGCGGTGTGTCTTTCATGTGGGAAGTCGAAGAACGTGAAAAATAGGTAGCGGAAAGCTCTTTAACGTTCCATTATCAAGCTTTTACATAACGGTCGTCTTCATAATTTATAAAGTTTGTCTCGAGAACTCAAACGAAATGAGCACAATAACTATAAATTCTCCGGAATTTCTGGTTTTACGTATTTTTTTAACAAATGCCCCCATTCGTCCCAACCTTTTCTTGGGGACCGGGAATGGTTCATCAGAGAAAATTTATCATTAGACCATACCCAATTCGTACATCAGCAAAAGTGACCAATTAATGGGCCTGCTTGGCGGCAAAACGGTGACCTGGGTTAGTTGGTTTTTCATCTCAAATTAAATGTACAAAAAACAAGGACAAAGAGAGGTATAGACAACACGCCTAGTGTTGTCTATACCTCTCTTTGTCCTTTTTTTGCGTTCAGTTCGAGATTTGTTTGGTGTTTTTTGTCTTTAATTGTGTCGTGTTGTGTGCAATTTTCTTTAAACGCCTTGATTTCATTGTAGCACTGATAAGATAATAAAACTATACAAAGGCCGATGGATATTTTAGAACCTGCACTAGTTGCCATACTGTGGCGCATCTAATCTGCTTTTAAAATAACTCAGCGGATTTAATAATCTGACAGAAATTAAAGTCTAGCACCGGGAAGGGAAGGGGGGATTCAATTAACAGTTACAGCTACAGAAAACATCAAAAGAGCTTCGATCTCCGGTAGCAGAAACAGCGAGGACCAAAACGTTTTCTCCTCAGGAACACAAACTTTAAGACTCACAGCTCCTCTGAGCATTGCTTCCTTTCCACCCCCCAAGTGCGTTCTCGTGTTTTGTTTCTTTTAACCAACGGCGGGAGGCCGACGCGCCTCGCGAGTTGCCGCTACTCTGTCCAGACTCTCTGGCGCGTTCAGAGACACGACAACTCTCGTTGCTTATGCTCAGCTTCAACCTTAGATGGAGAGCGGCCAATCCTACGAGCCATCCTCAAAATTCAGCGCTCTGATCGTACAAAGAGACCTCACGTTCCGCACGTCGCTGCTCAACCGGGAATATAAGCTGGATATGCTAGGCGAGCTGCTAGCGTTCGCTGCAGTCCACCTTAGCGTGAAACTCTGTGCCGGTGTTTTTTTCTTACTTTTCTGCGAGGCCCTCGGCTCGGCGGTTCGGCTGGTTCGGGTTGAAGCTAGGGTTGAAGAAACCCGTGCTTGATTATCCAACGCGGTGGATGTCCACGCAGCATACGCTCACCAGGCTACTTGAACTAAGAGGCTTCGCTGGAGGGTTCCTCTAAAAATAAGAAAGCTCCAGGTTGGCTGAAGGCGTATGGGCGGAAGTCGAAATGCTCGCAGTATCGCTTCGCCCGTCAGCAGTGGCGACGAAGACATTGCAGAAGGAACAGCTCACTGTAGGAGATTTCTACAGAGCATGGCTGAGATGTTCCATGGACACTTTCAAGATATCGTCGCCGTTAACAAAGGCCTTGGTCCTGTCAATGAAAAAGACGGAGCGACAACTTCCTGACACGGATGTCTTCTGTGCAGCAGTGTACATGGATCCCCGCTACCGCCTTCTTCTCATCCCTGAGCAAACGTACCGGGCCACGTTGCATTCGACAAAGACTTGGAAGCGAATCACAGCTCTGCAATGCGGGCAAGATTCTACCCTTTCTTCTGAACCTGCGGCGGCTCCAGATTATCCGGAAGACGCCCTGGAAGCGCTCCTCAAGGAAAGAGAGGTTGAGGCTGGCGTGCACGTTCGAGGTACCAGTAGCCCACTTGATATAGCATGCCTCCTGGAAATGCTAGACAAGGAGCCGCGGCTTTCAAGGGACGCTAACGTGTTGCAGTTTGGGGCGGAGAAAAGGGAACGTCATTCAGAGTTCTACGCATTTGCGCAAAGTAGTCGTGGGAGTGCCTACGACTCAGGTGAGCGTGGAGCGAGCCGTTTATGCACTGAAGTTCATTTTATCCTCTCAGAGGAGCCGTCTTTCCCCGGATATCCTTAACGACGTCCTGCTTCTTCGGTCAGCTGACTGACATTGAACTGTGTTTTTACCCACGTCCCGAGGTGCCCCAGCACTAGCTCGTTCGTTCCACCACAGTAATGTCAGGGTTTGCTTTTTGTATGTAACACTTTTATAAGATGCAGAATTAGTTTATCTTTTGGCTTGAAGGTAAACGTTCGGCAGCCCTCTGCCTGGTTAGGAATAGACATGAAGCGAAAAATAGGGACTCTAACCAAAAATTTAATAAACATTTACCCGACGTTTCGGGACCAGCTCGGTCCCTTGCTCACGGGTGAGTGACGAAAAGAAAAGAACACGCGTCGCTAAATGCACATACGGATGTAGGGGCTTTGCTCACGTCACGCAGTCCCGAGACGTAGCTGCTGGGCAGGGAGCCCGAAGAACGATTCACGTTGCCCTTTGTGTGCTGGATAAACCAAGACTCAACGAAGAGCCGCTTTCGCCAATTCCTCTCCAAGGCCAGCACGGTGCTTCCCTCGAAGTCGACTGTGTGGCCGGCTGCTTCTGCGTGCTCCGCGAGGGCGCTTGTCTCCACGTCTTTCTTCCGGACATCATATTTGTGTCGCGTAAGCCTCTCTGCGAAGTTCTTACTCTCCCCAACGTATGAGGCCGGGCAATCTTTGCATGGTATGCGGTAGACCAAGCCTTGGGCCCTTTCTTTGGGGGGCCGATCCTTCGGGAGGGGAGGCGATGACCGATTGTCGACACGGGCTTATGAGTCACCGCAATGCCGTAGCGACCGAGGACGCGGGAAAGAGTCTCGCTGGTGCGGCTAATGTAGGGGACACAGACGCGATCGGAAGGGGGACTGCTGCGCCCTAGGGGTGGATGCCTTGATTTCTCGAGTATCCGAAGAATAAACCTTTTAGGGTAGCCGTTCTTGCGGAGATCCGATGTTACGACCTTGATTTCCTCCTGGAGGCTTTTCTTTGTGGAGCAGGTGGCGAAGGCGCGCCTGAAGAGTGAAGAGGCCACCGACGCTTTATGACATCGGGGGTGGTGGGAATCAAACCCCAAGTATCTGCCAGTGTGGGTGGGCTTCCTGTAAACAGAGAAGCTTAGCCCACTGCCATTCCTGGTTACCCGTACATCCAGAAAGGGAAGGGAACCTTTGTCTTCGCGTTCGACCGTGAATTGTAGCGACTCATCCACCGAGTTCAGGTGCTTTAGAAGACGATCCACCTCGCTGGTTTTAACGACGCAGAAACAGTCGTCCACGTAACGCAGGAACGTTCTGGGTTTAGGCTCGAAAGTGTCGAGAGCCTTGCGTTCGATGGCCTCCATTGTGAGGTTTGCCATTGTCACAGATATGGCTGCCCCCATGGCTGTGCCGCTGGTTTGCTTGTAGTACTTCCCGTTAAATGAGAAGTATGTGCTGTTTAGGCAGAGCTCTAGTAGTTGGCAGATCTCGTCAACTGATAGGCACGTTCTCTCCGGGAGTTTTTCGTCTGCCGAGAGAGCACTTCTTGCAACAGATACCGCCAATGGCACTGGGATGCTGGTGAACAAAGACACCACGTCAAAAGAGACGAGGCTCTCGTCATCACGTAGCTCTAAATCAGAAACAAGCTCTATGAAGTGACTAGAGTTCTGCACGTACGTTGGTGTCTTTCCGGTGAGGGTGAGAGAAGCCTGTGGAGGTAGTTGGAGACGGCGCGCAAAGGTGACGTTGTGAAGTCCACAATAGGTCGAAGTGGTACACCGGCCTTGTGTATCTTGGGGAGACCGTACAACGCCGGGATGGATCCGTTCCTGCAGATGAGCCTCATGTAAAGGCTGCGGAAGTCAGGGTACTTCTGGAAGATGATTGCCAGTGTTTTGTTGAGCGTTTCTTGCACTTTTCTCGTTGGATCTCTTGGCAAGGAAGTGTAGGCACTGCTGCCAAGGAGCTCAAGCAGCTTTTGGTCATACTTCTCCCTGTCCATGACGACGGTGGCGTTTCCCTTGTCTGCCCGCAACACTACGATGTCTTTGTCCTCCTTGAGGCGACGCAAGGCCTGGTTTTCCTCTGCCGAGATATTGAGAGGTTTCCGCTGAACTGCCTGAGATATGACGCCGATTGCTTTCAACCGAGCCTCCTCGCGAATAGGCGGGTCCAACCCACGAAGACCATCTTCGATGGACGCAACCATAGCGGGGAGGGGAGCTTGCGGGTGGTTAAGTTAAAACCCCGGCCTCTTGCCAGTACCGATGTCTCTGAAGGGGAGAGCTCTCTCGATGAAAGATTGCACACGAACCTTGTGTCGACTCCGCGGAGGCTGGAGGCTGAGTTGTCCGGCTGAAGTGCAGCCAGCTTCTTTGCATGCACCTGTTCTTTGGTCCGAGAGCACGTGGAAGCGGTGTCCCTGGCCAAAGCATCCAGGGCCTGGAACACCTCAGGTACTCGATGTTCCAGCTGTCGTCGCATGAAGAAGAGTTCCATGTCTTTCCTTTTGATGGTGTCGTGGCATTCGTGGATCCGGGCACACAAAAGACGGCGTTCTGCCTGGTCGATGACGCGATGCCCCTCAGCGGTGTGGACAAAACGCTTGAGGCGGAGGCTCTTGGGCACAAAGCCAAGGTCTTTGCACTTCTTGTTGAACGTAAGATGAGACTTGAAGGTGGTGACGGAAGACGGAAGATGTACATACCGCTTTGCAAGTTGACACGTGTCTGGACCGTAGTCATCGAAAATCGACTTGAAGGTAAACGTTCGGCAGCCCTCTGCCTGGTTAGGAATAGACATGAAGCGAAAAATAGGGACTCTAACCAAAAATTTAATAAACATTTACCCGACGTTTCGGGACCAGCTCGGTCCCTTGCTCACGGGTGAGTGACGAAAAGAAAAGAACACGCGTCGCTAAATGCACATACGGATGTAGGGGGCTTTGCTCACGTCACGCAGTCCCGAGACGTAGCTGCTGGGCAGGGAGCCCGAAGAACGATTCACGTTGCCCTTTGTGTGCTGGATAAACCAAGACTCAACGAAGAGCCGCTTTCGCCAATTCCTCTCCAAGGCCAGCACGGTGCTTCCCTCGAAGTCGACTGTGTGGCCGGCTGCTTCTGCGTGCTCCGCGAGGGCGCTTGTCTCCACGTCTTTCTTCCGGACATCATATTTGTGTCGCGTAAGCCTCTCTGCGAAGTTCTTACTCTCCCCAACGTATGAGGCCGGGCAATCTTTGCATGGTATGCGGTAGACCAAGCCTTGGGCCCTTTCTTTGGGGGCCGATCCTTCGGGAGGGGAGGCGATGACCGATTGTCGACACGGGCTTATGAGTCACCGCAATGCCGTAGCGACCGAGGACGCGGGAAAGAGTCTCGCTGGTGCGGCTAATGTAGGGGACACAGACGCGATCGGAAGGGGGACTGCTGCGCCCTAGGGGTGGATGCCTTGATTTCTCGAGTATCCGAAGAATAAACCTTTTAGGGTAGCCGTTTTTGCGGAGATCCGATGTTACGACCTTGATTTCCTCCTGGAGGCTTTTCTTTGTGGAGCAGGTGGCGAAGGCGCGCCTGAAGAGTGAAGAGGCCACCGACGCTTTATGACATCGGGGGTGGTGGGAATCAAACCCCAAGTATCTGCCAGTGTGGGTGGGCTTCCTGTAAACAGAGAAGCTTAGCCCACTGCCATTCCTGGTTACCCGTACATCCAGAAAGGGAAGGGAACCTTTGTCTTCGCGTTCGACCGTGAATTGTAGCGACTCATCCACCGAGTTCAGGTGCTTTAGAAGACGATCCACCTCGCTGGTTTTAACGACGCAGAAACAGTCGTCCACGTAACGCAGGAACGTTCTGGGTTTAGGCTCGAAAGTGTCGAGAGCCTTGCGTTCGATGGCCTCCATTGTGAGGTTTGCCATTGTCACAGATATGGCTGCCCCCATGGCTGTGCCGCTGGTTTGCTTGTAGTACTTCCCGTTAAATGAGAAGTATGTGCTGTTTAGGCAGAGCTCTAGTAGTTGGCAGATCTCGTCAACTGATAGGCACGTTCTCTCCGGGAGTTTTTCGTCTGCCGAGAGAGCACTTCTTGCAACAGATACCGCCAATGGCACTGGGATGCTGGTGAACAAAGACACCACGTCAAAGAGACGAGTCAAAAGAGACGAGTCTTGGTTTATCCAGCACACAAAGGGCAACGTGAATCGGTCTTCGGGCTCCCTGCCCAGCAGCTACGTCTCGGGACTGCGTGACGCGAGCAAAGCCCCTACATCCGTATGTGCATTTAGCGACGCGTGTTTTTTTTTTTTTTTCTTTTTGTCACTCACCCGTGAGCAGGGACCGAGCTGGTCCCGAAACGTCGAAGTAAATGTTTATTAAATTTGTGGTTAGAGTCCTATTTTTTGCTTCATCTTTTGCTGCAGTCAATTGTTTTCTAGCATATGAGTACGAACCGGTTCGAACCGGTTTGAACCTTTATTTTTTCACTCCGGAGTTGAACCGGAGCTGAACCGCTGTTGCCGAAACGGAGCGAAAACCGGAACGAAAAACATTTCGGTTCGACACCCTGATACAAACCCCACTATTCTGACGAAGGCTTATTTCGGAGAAGGCGCCGTGTAAGCAGGACTTCAGTTGCATGTCAAAAAGATCCCAGGTGGCCACAATTAATCCTCACCCTCCGCTAGGGCGTGCCAGATGCCCTTCCTTGGTTTGGCACATAAACCCCCAAATTTGCGAGCTCACTGAAAATGACAAAATTATATACCATTTGTGACCTTGTCTGGAGCTAACTAGAGATTTAGCTGCTTTTTTCTATCCAAGAAACAAATCACATAGTTCTCCCTGCCACACTTTCTGCCGTAAACATGTATTTTACCCCCGCTGCCAGAAGGAAAAAAGAAGAAATAACCGAGATGCTTGTTAAGAATTCCGGTTGCTTCCAAAGTGTAACTTTGAAAAATGGAGCTCAAGTTTATTGTATATATTTTGTGTTACATAAATACCCTTGCAAGCACTGCTCCAAGTGGAGATCACCAATTGGAGGGAGCATACAGTTATGAACATGCCTGGATTAATACCCATCAGGCAGTGGCGTGAGCGGGAATCTTTCTGGGGGAGGGGGGCTGAGGTGGCTGGGATGCCGCGACTTGGGGTGCGGAGAGGGGGAAGGGGTCAAAATGCATTGTGTATATTATTTGCGACTCCAATTCACTATAGGTGGCACCACTCGTTTTTCAAAATGGCATTTATAGATAGGGTCAGAGATGCGTGCCGGTATACACAGTTGCTGAGCCTGTGTAGTGTGCTGGCTTCACTGAGCGACACAAATTATTCCCGCTTATACAAGGAAGCTAGGGTGTTATGAGTGCAGGTCACCTCTTTATCCTGAAAACAGAAACGGCGTTTAGTATATCTTTTACGCCAGGAGGCACGTTTTAGTTCTGGAAGGAAACCGAAACTAACCTCTATTTTTGATCAAATTTCTCGGTATAGGTGTTAATTTCGGATTCTTTCATAACTCAATGTGTCTCACAGCGTAGTTATTGAGCTAAAGAAGTCCGCGGAAACTTTATTTTGTGATATACGTGTCCTATCCAGGCACTTAAACATACAACTCATCAGATGTTAATAATGAAATGTAAAAATAGATAGCGCTCTAATCTCCATGCCTGTAAACATAGACCTGAGCTTTTAGATTTTTTCCATTCAGGTAGCATGCCCTCATTTAATGATTGCAAATCTTCTGCCTTCATCGTTGCAGGGTTCTACCAACTGTGCATCGACAACTCCATGTCCCACTTTGCGGCAAAACTGGTGAGCTTGTACTTCAACTCCTTCAAGAGAGACAAGTGGGAGTCATACGTCCAAGAGATTGAGGCTCTTGGCGTGACGGTCAACAACTTCACAGTAAGTATATGCAGCCTCATGGTTTTGTTTTTTATTTATTTATTTGAAAATACTGTCAGCCCTTTCTTGAGGGCTATTGCAGGGAGAGTATCCATCGTTGTGATGACACATAAAAAACGCAAGCATAAAAAATTTACAATGCAGCAGACACTGCTGTTTGAACAAGCAATGACAACAAGGCGCAACCTTGGCCCTCTAAGCAAATAAACAAATTGAACAAATTAACCCACATAATTATTACAAGTTGCACACTTAAAGGGCATCACTTTAAGCTCTCAATATGTTAACAGCTTTGCAATGGAATCTTCATCTGTTTTGTACAAATGCTGTTGGATGGCTGCACCAAGCTTTTGGCATGTCCCCACATGGGGAGCTTTACTAAAGAAAAGTCAGCTGATGAACACAAAAGCCGGTCCGTCAGCATGACAAAACTAAAAACTCAATTCTAGGGCTTGCTTGTTCAGTACACTGGAATAAATAAACAAAAATTTGGAAAGAATTAGTGTGTGCCATAAAACATTGAACCCGCACCCTGGTTGCAATAGCACCACCACCCGCTACTAAAAAAAAAATAAGCAAAGGACATATCATGCTCCGAACCCAGACTTGAGAGTACACCTGGCCAACCAAGGCGCTCCCATGCGTCAGCCCCTTCTCCGAGCATGCTGGTTCAATGCAGTGAGGAAAGATAGCCCACCTAAAATCGAAGGCAAAATGGGTGAAATTAATGAGTAAGAAAACTTTCAATGTGCAATAAAAAAAGTAAAAAATTTAAAATTTTATGTTTGGCAAAGGCTTGTGATCGTAGGGAGGGTGATGAACCAAAGACAACTGTCCTTCCCAGTCATCTATGTTTGCTTATCTCCCCCGTGGCTAAGTGACACCATTTCAGTCGAGGCCACCATTGTCCAGGGCCCTACAATTACTAGAAGTGGGCTATATTTCGGTGTTTCTGAAAAAATAGCAAATCGTGCCATAAATAGGAGGCGGGTCATCTTTCAGGGGTGGCGCATCTCTCGGGATATTACGTTAAGTGGTTAAGTTCAGCCTACTTTGTGCCCTTTTTGCATTCCTGCCCTCGGACCTAACCAGCGCCTATCCCCCAGTCTTTCAAGATTGTCTCCACCCTTTTGGGTGGGCGCTTGTTCGGTATTCTATGGTAAGTAAATTAACAAAACAGCAAACCCCGAAGGGTCGGGAAGCATAAGTGGCAAAAATGTCAATGTTTTATGACCCCTCTAACACCTGTGACCACATTCATTATCTTGTTAGCATAAAGTCTGAGAGCGAGTAAAAGTAGAAGAGGCAGCACAAAGTAGAGGTTATCTATACTTTGGGACAATTTTCTGTTGCATTTCTGAAGTGGCTAGCTTTGATCAGCCCTCAAAGTGTGCAAGAGCACAAGGGGTCCACTACGGTCGATCGAACGCAATTTCATCGAAACACGTTTTAGGGAACGGGCACATTTTATTGAAGCTTGGTTTAGAGAAAGCGGAACCTCAGTTTAGAGAAACACCATTTATTGAAAAGGGCATGCTGTTTAAAAAAGGCTAGCGTGTGGTTCACTGAGGCATGTTTGCCCAAGCCTTGGGGTCCCCCCCTCCCAAAAGTTTTGCGTCGCCCAATCCAGAATCATGCTTCGATAAAAACGAATTCACTAATAAGAGGCTCGTCGCCATCTTCTCTAAACTGGTTTCTCTTTAAAGGGGTTTCATGCACAGGGGTCTCTATAAACCAGCGTTCGCTAAAATGAGCCTCGATAAAGTGGATGTTACCAGTGCACAAGTGCCTGAAGCTTTATATATTGTAGCCTAAACTGTCTGCATATAGTTTGACTTCCAGTTATGTTGCAAAAAATGAGCTAAGAAGACTGCCAGATAAAAGAAAGTGAATGACAGAGAGAATGCAACATGCTGCAATGCAAAAATAGGTCCAAGATTTTCATCCACTTTTTTTCTAGTTTAATTTTAGTGCCCAGAGTCCCCTAAGCTTGTTTTCCCATGCTGTGGGAAACTTCAATTTAAATAACAGCTTCCAGTAGCTACCATGTGAAGTAGAGAAACGAAGGATTTGCACCTGATAGAACGTACTCCGGAAAGTTGCACTGCCTAATGGATACAATAACGTAGTAAGGATTAGAAAGTGCGGGGTTGGAGTTGCAAAAACAAAACTGGTTGCGCTGTTGGGATTTAATTACTATTCTCCTTCAGTCCAAATCTTAGTAACTGCAACGAGCCAACAGACCACTATGTGAGGCCACAAGATATGGGAGAGTTTTAGCAGGTTTTGCTTTTATAAAACAAAATTGATTTTGGGAGCTGGCACTGCTACTGTGAGGCGTGCGTTAAAGCGCCCCTAGGGTATCGTTGAGGAATGAAAGGACTCAACATGCACTCTATTGGTTCTTTCTTCCAGGTTGTCCTCTATAATTAGTATACTGTGTTTTCAGATAAAAAAACACCAGCTGGTAAAATTTTTCAATTAAAAAAAAAGACTGGGGGACTAGTTTGGTCAGCACACAGGGTAAACAGTCCCAAGAACATTCCACCCGTTTCCTTTCAAATCTCTGGTCATTGACAAGTTATGTGTTACCGTCTAACTCGTCCAGGTTCATTCAGGACAAGTCATCATACTTCTCGGTCAGGGTAAAACCACTGTTCCGGTTTCTGATTTGGACCATATTATTTTTGCTTCTTAAAAGAAGGACTGGTTGGCGTTTTTGTACCAGTGAAAGCTTTGAACCATGGAGGTTTCATAGAAGGGGGAAGGGGGGGGGCATTGTTGAAGATTCTATATTAATTTACCACTCCACCGCGCACAGCCGCGGGCTAGCGTGATTCCATAAACCTTACCAGCGGCAGTCTCGAACGAAGCGATTTACAGCGCGTGTCCCTGGTTTTGAGAGTGTACGTCAGTGTTGCCTGACTGCGCTGGGCTGTGGGTTTTCTCGTCAGTAGGCTGTGGCAGCCTGCGTAGTCGCAATTCCGGAAGCTGGTGGCGGCAAGATTGCCTTGCTTTATTTTTTGTTTGTGTTCTACGGCAGAGAGAGTTTCTCAAAGTTTTTAAGAAAGCATTGCATTATTTTTGGGAACAAAAACAAACAAGTGAAAGCTATTTTTGCCGAGTCCGTGCGGCGACAGAACAAATCCAACTATACTTGTTTTCACTTCAAGAACCGTAGTAAAAAAAGTATGGCTTCTCGCGGAGCATTACTAATTTCCCTCTTTATGCTGAGAATTAAGATATATGTAGGTGCATTTTAGATTAGATATATGTCACCTTATCAAGACGTAGACGTTTCAAACGCCAAAAGCATCTCTTCTGCCTCCGAGAACCAAATCTTGTAAGCACTACTTCCCACGGCGTATGAACATTGAGCAAAACTTCCTTTTTTCTTGAGGTGAAAACGAATATAGAATGTTTGTTTCACCTTATGTTGATCTTTTTAACGGCACCATACACTCAGCCGTGTCAATGTACTAAGGTCTTAACTGCCTAAAATATTTAACTACTCTACAGGATAGCTGAACTGCATGGGCATTCCCCGCTCACAACATGAAATTCAACGAGTCTCATCAATCGAACATAGCATACCCTACGGTGCCACGTTATCCGAACAGGATTTGAGAAAGCTCTCAAATAACACAGAGTATCCAAAATACAGTCTCGCCGATAGTCCCTTCACGACGATCGGACGGAATCCTGCTTGTCTTGGGGTACGTTTTGAAGAGTGATGCTTTTCTACACAGCACTAAAGCAAATGAACGAACGTGTCTATTCAGTTCCCATACCCCGGACCTTATCAGCTACTTCTCGCCAAGACCAGGAACATAGCCGGGAAGGCTTTTCGGAGATTATCTCAACGGAAATAATCCTCGAAGAACGTCGAACGGCCTGCGTCGCGGGCTGCTTGACGTTCGCTCTCTTTGCTCGTTTCCTGCGAAGGTCGAGCAGGCTACGAGCCCTGGTATTCCCTGGTTCTCACAGTGGAAGATAACACAAAACACGCAAGCATCCTGAACAGGCAAATAAAGTAAAAACTTTCAAGGAAAGCCGGCGAACTCCGAATGCACAATGCAGGTGGGGAGTCGCGCTGACCGGGTTTCCACAGCTCAGGCGGGTGGCAGAAATTTTTGGCTGATAGGGGTCGCTCGAATCGCAAAATGGCGGCAGCCAAAGAGCTGTTTTTTTGCAAAGGTCTATAGGATGGGATCAAAAACAGAGCTTCCCAGCTGATGGAGACTACTTCTAGGAGTTAAGTAATTTTAAGGTATTAACATTTATCGAAGCAACACAGCTGAAGAAATATTATTTAATACACTCGCATTCTTTTGAATCTAGCACAGATTTACACCCAAATATTTTTATTTTTGAAACATAGGAAACACTGCAAAATTAAACTTTAAATAAAAAAAAATAGAGAATTTAAAAATATTTAACTTTGATAAACTCCGAAAAACACCCTTTGAATTTGATGGAAAATAAACTCCAAAAACACAAAACCCTATTTATGATGTAGATCATCTAATGAGCCATAGACATAATAATTTTAGAACAGCGTTTCCCAAATTTTGTGTCTTATCATTCACAGACCCCATTGAATAGTTTCTCGACAAGAACTGTGGAAGCAGGTGGAAAAGAAGTCAAACATGCGAAGGCTCAAAAACAATACATCGAGCATATCTTTACATGCTTATTTAAAGTGAGTAGGTCCAATCGGTTCTATCTTGTGAAAGGTTGTGTAACCTCTGTTAAACACACCAGGGGAACTGATGCTGGCATAAATGAAAAAAAGCTGAAGTCATCATTCCAGTTCAATATCAGTCAATTATATTGTCCTTGACATCATGTGAGCAAGCCCTAACATAGTGGTTTCTCACAGCCGAAAGTTTATAAAAGCTATAAACATAATACCCGAGTGCTTTCTCAAAGAGAGGAGGTATATTAAGAACACACCCACAATTTGAAACTAGCAAGATGGTACTGTGAATTTCTAGCTGCAAAGATTCCTGGTCCAGAAATCGCCAAATCAGTGTGAACCCCCAGAAATGCTGCCACAAACCACTGGGAGTCCGCCAGGGGTTTGCAGACCACAGTTGGGGAGTCGCTGCCTTAGAAGCTTGCTGCCTTGGGTCATCTAAAGATTGTCGAAAGGTGCCACCCAAGGATCAGTAACCTGGGGCGCTTTCCCTTGAGTAAAGTGGAGAGTCGTCTTACGAGACAGGTCCAGTTCAAGATCATCCGCTCTTGCAGGACGTGCTACAAAAGGTGGATGGCCAAGTAGGGAGAGATGCTCAAGTATCAGGACCAGAACCGGAGGCACATGGCCAAGGACTGGTACATTGTGGACGGCAACAACCGTTACGTCCAATACTGGTCCCTGGCACAGTGTGCCATTGTCGTGCTCACCTCCACCATCCAGGTCTACTTTGTGCGCAAGCTGTTCGAGGTAAAGAACGTCACACCAACGTCCAAGCCACGTGCGTGATTGACTCTCTCCCAAATACTGAGAACAATGCTTTGGGAAACAGATTTTGAGACACTACGGAAACTTTGTTGGAGAGTCTTCCCTGGGGAGAATGGCCAGACAAAACAAAATGGGGTCGTTGTCGTTGCTGTTACCATTGCTACTCTCCGTTGCTACTCCTTGGCTCCACGTACTTGGAAGGAAAAGTGGCTCATGTGTCCGGTGATTGATGGTGCTCGATTTGTGGTTTTATTTTCTCGCGTGCTGTGGGTGCCAATGGGCATGTGTCAGGTTCTCTTGGATGTGACAGCTTATGGCCAAACATGATGTAATTGTGCAAAGAGAATTCATATATATTGCTGCTGTAAATTACTGCTGTAAATTACTGCCTAGGAAAGATGTGCTCCACGAGTGTTTGTTTTTTATACCTGCACACTTGGTGGTATAATGATTACGTGTTCTGGCACCAGATGTTTATGCATCTGCCATTTTTCAGGGCCACTTTTTTTTGTTGATTGTCTGCGAGGTTACCAGATGGGTTGTGAATGAACCGCACAAATGCATTTTGGAATTTAATGACCTCGGACAATCTGGCGCTCTTTGCGCTTCTTTTCATGTAAAGAGGTGGCACAAAGTATGTCAAATGTGTACAATTTTAGCTTGAAGGCCTCTAGCCAATTGTAATTTTACACTGGCCATGGTTTCATCTTCTTTAATCGTATGAGAACAAAAAAATAATTTTTATCACTTCCTTTTTATTGTTATGAGCTAGATTTTAAAACAAAGGTGAATGTTGATTTTATGGTTTGGCATTTAAATCTTACATTGTCTTTTAAATATTTCACTTAGTACTATGAAACCAGTTTGTGCTCCTACATGTTGTTTAATTCACATTTTGTATGCATACTGCATCTGCGTGCAAAGAACAGAAATATTGAGCAACTCATGCCCAAAGATGGTATGGCGGGTTGCAAGGTCGTCCCTAGACAGGCCTTTTTTGAGCTTGCCTCCTTCGACTGTGATGATATTGACATAGGTATGCACTGTGATTGCTAATTGCTTGTAAGCTGCGTGGTTGCGCAAGCTTATGCATGGTCCACACACATTCCGTTTAAAAATAAACAGCCCTATTGCACTTTATTCCAAAAATGACACATGGTTGGCTGACTTTTTGTAATAAATTGTGATCTCAAGTGGCTTCCTTCATTGTTTTCCTTTAGGCTGTTAGATCTTGTACTGTTATCACTTTTTGTGGCCTTTCCGTTAGGATAACTTTGATGTTATACATGAGTTATTAACTAAGCAGAAATTACCCAGAAAACAAAATTTCTGCAAAAAAAGTTGATTTTGAAAAATGCCATATTTACATCCATCAACATCTAGAGAGTATTCACAGAAAGTCATATGTTTACACAGCAGTTATTTTTTTTATAAATTATTTTCGGTCCATCTATGCTAAAGAAAAGGTAGAGGTTCGAGCACTTTGAACACATTTTTCTCCGTTCCACTTTTATGGCATTTAAGGAAAACTATCATTTGGTAACTGGACACAAAGAAAGGCTCACTCATTGTTTTCCTAAGTGGAATTTAATGGGAAATGCAGCTGTGGCATTGTATTTTTTTACTTTGTGGATGTCTTTTATAAAATATGTTAAGACTGTTGACAAGATAAAAGGCAAGAAATACGATTTTTCAGTGCGATGTTAGCATCAAACAAATTGCTTTTTGGAAATTTTTCATAGTTGCACTCTCCAGGCATTCTGCTGTGTATCTATAGTCCGTTGCAACCTAAGAACGAAGGGCAAGGGTAAGACGGGCCGGGGAGGAGGAAGCAGATGGAACGCTAAAGTGAGGAGGAGGTTTCCCCCTCTCTTCTCCAGCAATCCGTCTGCTACCTCCTCCCCGACCCGTCTTACCCTTGCCCTTCGATTCTTAGGTTGCAATGGACTGTAGTGAAGAAAATGTTGGGTATTGCATTAGTGTTTTAACAATAGTTTTCCTAAACAGTGTCAGTGTGTTCCTGATAATAACTAATTTCTTTCACAATTCATGTACACAGATGAAACTTAGCCCTGCATTCTGCCTCACAACTGCCAGTATATAGTACTGTAAATTTCATTCACATTAAGCTGGAAGGTTCAAAAGTTGAACCTCTTGGGTAGTGCCCTCTCTTAACGATACTACAACGAAATTTCGGTGCTTATTTCTTGGTCTATTTGTGTTCAAGGGAGCAGTATCACAACAGGCACACCAATCTCTTCTTAAAAAAGACACGAAAAGGAACTTTAAAACGAATTAAACGATTAGCTAAGAGCACCTGGTGGATGTCGCTAAAGCCTCGTTAGTAATGCCCATCTAGGAACCTTGACAGATTGGGACGATGCCTGTCTCGCCTCCGGCCACCAGGAGAGAAGAGGGGAAGGAGGAACTCCCCTCTCAACGGGACTCTCTTTGTGTGTCCCAGACATCGCTAGTGTCCCTCTACAAGATTATAGAAGATTAACCTGTCACTCAAAATTCATACAAAAGCAGCATTGAGGTTAATTGTGGTGGCACGATCGCTGGCATGCTTCGGCCGCTTCGGTGGCTAGAACGGCTAGGACATCCTGTTGATGTCAGCCTTACTGCAGCTTTGCTCATCCTGAGACAAACTACGTCACGATTGCGCCGGATGTGACGTGCTCTCCGCTGGCTGCTCTCCGGGCGGTTGCCAGAGTGGGTCGTTTATAACTAGGGTTCGGAGTTTTCGGTTTAAACCGATAAAAACCGATAAAAGTACGCCGAATCCATTTTCGGAAATTCGGTTTTAACCGAAAAAGGTCAGTTTGTAGGTTCGGCGTTTTCGGTTTAAACCGATAAAAACCGATAAAAGTACGTCGAATCCATTTTCTAAAATTCGGTGTTAACCGAAAAAGGCCACTTTGACCTTCCAGTCGTACCGCAGAGCCGTGGCGAAAAAGTGGAACGACAGTGTCTATCGAAACGTGTCCGAATGTATGGGATACACGGATGCCATCACGACGTTTTGGTTTAATGTGCGCATCATCGATCGGAACGTGAAGTCCGAAATGCCCCATGACTTCGCCATGTACGAGCGTGTTTTCAAACTCGTTGTAAGGGAGACTGACTTGATGCAAGCTCTGCAGCCAGAGTTTAGTGAGTACACGAAATATGTTGTGCTTCAAAACGTCGCACCGTGTCTCTTTTGGCGGTCAGATTTGGTTGATTGGCCGATTTTGGCTCAGGCAGCGCTTCACCTCCTCAGCCTGCCAGTGTCCAGTGTTATTCTCGAAGCTCAGGGTCATATTAACAGGAAAGAAAGAGTGCGGATCAACGAGAACCTGGGAAAGTACATGTGTGTTTACTATAATAAGATCACGTAATCCTGATGTACAGAAGGTGAAGTTCCATGTTTTTTGGGCATAGGCTTCATATCTGACTTGTCTGTACTTCTGTTTTTGTTTTTCTTGTTTCTTTTACAGTTGCACACATTTGCCAAAAGTGTCCATTTCTTTTTCAATGTATCTGTGCCGTTATTCTTTGAGTGATCACAAATATCAGAGCTACAAGGATCATCTGATCCGGTGTCCGTTGGTGTTTATTTCATATTCACCGAAAAAAGACGGTAAACTTTTGTGGGCATAAATATACACCGAAAAAAACCGAAAATTGAATTTTAAAATAAACACCGAAAAAAGTACGCCGAATTTCGAAAAAATAAAAACCGAAAACGCAGAACCCTATTTATAACGAAAAATACAGCCATCAGGCTTTACGGATATTGTGGATCATATTCAGCCTATTTCTGAACACGGCGGGTATATTTAGAATTTCTTTGAAGTATCCCTTTAGGGGAACAAACCAAAATTACGAAAATCGTTTTTTAAAACTCTGCACACAGTTTTTTTTATCTTTTAAGAATTTACTTTTACAAAAAGACATTTTTAGGTTTTGATTTTTGACTTCATTCCTCTTCATTAATAAGGTCAAATGTATTGGGCAAGCCTTGTATTCCGATCTGGGAATGTTCACTGTTGATGCGCCTTGTTGCCTGGGTCACCTCATTACAATCGCCTTGAATTGAACCAAATCATCCCCCACAGTTTTTGTCGAGTTTCACGAACAGCTCAAAGTCTGGTGGGCTCGTGTCAGGACTGCACGATGGATAGGAAGGCGCTTACAATCCATACTTTGCAAGGATGTTGGGTGCACGAGGCAACGCATAGCCTCGCATTATTGTGAAAAATGAGGACGCCAGCTGCAAGCAAATCTTCGGGTACAAAGAATCTTGCAGAAGCATTTTGTAGTATTCCACTGTTCCAAGGGTCCTCTGTCTTTAAGCCAAGCATTAGGAATATCGGTAGGAACTTTACCTCACAAAGTTTCAATTTCAGATGCAGGAAAGCTTGTCACTACGCCAAATCTGTCCCGACTCATTTTCTTCTATTTCAAAGCTGCATTTCTCGAAGCAGGGATCAATTAACTAGAAAACGTACACATTGTTCTAGATCAGTGCTTCTCAACCACCGATGCTTCGGGGAACCCTTTCATGATCGGCCTAAGTCATGGGGTACCCCATCCAGCCGGAGAGGTATTGAACGGTTACAATGACAATAAGGTAGCAAATGAAGACAACTAAATGCGTACAAACAATCTTTGAAGCTCTGAAATGGAGAATAATCAACCCTACTCACTTGGTGCACATAATTTGGTCTATATAGCTTTAGAACAGCCAGCATCAACAAGAACAAAATTTATTGCTCGGCTTGACCTATGGTTGAGCGGCTTCGGTGACCCCAAAGGGTCCGCGGACCCCCATTTGAGAACCACTGTTCTAGAAAGAACGTCTGGGTCGCAGCTAGCACAACAATTGGAACATTTGCATCATCCCCTGACTGTGCAAAACTTTTGAAGTGCCTTCATACTATACTCAGTTTTATCTTACAGTGGACTGCAACGGGCGCTACGAGCCATCCCAGCCAACCCAGCGCAGTGAGCGTATCATGTAATGCCGGAGTGGATTCGATGGCTCGTAGCGTCTGCTCTTGTCCATCGTAAGGTGAAACTGGGTATGGTGCAGCTGCAGTGACAAACACTTAATAAAGGCTGGTCCAAACATTTATATTTGAGTGTGACCGAATGGGACAGGTTTATTAACACTTTCAACAAGACGGTTGCTGTGGCTATCAAAGTGTCCGCTAGAGCACTGCACGGGCCAACCTTTTGAGGCCCAAACCGGCCCGGACCCGTTGACTCTTCGTCTTGCCCAGCCTGGGCCCGGCCCAGTGGGATGCCTACCTGACCTGACCCGGCCTGAGCATAGCCCAGCTAAAGGCGCCCGACAGTGGGAAATAGAGCCTGTCTCGAGTCCGGGCCCGGGCCCGAACCGAGAACCATGTGGGCCGCCCCGCTGGACCCGGCCGACATCTGTTCCATATTGCAGAGAGGCATGAACATGCCTTGAAAAAGTGATTTTCTCTGAGCGAGAGCCTGTGTAAGCAGCGTTTTGTAGAGCTATGCCTTTACGTCTACTTAATTCTTAACAGCGCTGACCGTTGGGCAAGTTGGTGCTGAGTTTGGGAATACATGGTAGTGCTCGAAGAGACGAAGAGAACTGTACAGCGCACTGTGGTGTCCGGTTCTCCCTCATTTGTTCTTGTCTTCGAAAGTGCTAGCCATGTACTCTTGAATTCTTAGCCTGTCACCAACTCATACACGTTTGCAAGTACAACCTCAGGTTGCCATCTTGCTCGCTTGGGGCGTTAGGCAGGCCATAATCCGATTACGACACCTTAGCAAGGCGTCGTAATCGGATTATGGCCACGCCCAAGCACACCCCAAGCGAGCAAGATGTCGGCGCCTGGAGGCCGTGACTTGCAAACGTGTATAGGCAACCGCCATCCAGCTTTCCTAGGCACTTTCCTGGTATTTCATAATAGGTGAGCGTTACTAGACCACTTTGCTATAAAGTGTTTACTCAAGAAGACCCCAATTGCCCTTAAAGGGACAAGGGCAGAGTATTTATGCTCGCCGAGTGTTTTTATTTGAACATGGCTTATGAGAGCCCAACTACCCAAGAACACAATTTGAGGCTCGAAATTCATTTTTGTTTTCTGCTCGAAAATCGTCGGTCAAGAATTGGCCGGTTTGAGGCACGCTCTCACCGCTCTTTTTCATGGTCATGTGCCATTCAAACTAGCCTCGCCAAATATATTTGAAGTCGTGGGTCATCTAATGCACACATTCAATATTAAAAATAAGAAAAGTAATACACCCCATTTTTTGTGGCTTCCAAGAAATTGCAAATATGTTAATTGACAAACAACAAAAAAAATTGTTGTCCAGATCACAGGAAGTACATGTACCTCACGTCATTCTGCAATGGACGTGGCAGACGTACCTGAGGGCTGGACATACGCCTGATGGGTGTGCAGAAACGACAGAGCCAATGTCGTGCGACAGACGTGGGACCGCTACTTCGCAACTGTTGTTCGCAGCTACCGGTCAATCGATCTTCAACCGCAGAACAGCAGGCGGAACAATCGCACGACGAAAGGTGCATGCAACGTCATCCCCGTATGCTTCACACGCCAGAGGAACGGAGGAAACTGGGTAGAAGTGGTAGCCACGTGACTTCCGGCAACTCTCTCCTCCACACATCCCTCCTCCTCGGTACGCTAGTCGGCCATTAGTCTCCGTGCTCATGTTTCGGTTTCGAAAGAGTTGAGTTCTGTAGCTATTATAAAAAATATCTGACTGCAGCGAAATATTGATTGGGCAGTGTTCCAAAACTGTAACAGATGCTTAAGAAAAAATAAATATTTTGGGGGTATTAGTGACCACTCTGAGGACAACCATAGCTCCCCCCAAGTAACCTCATTCCATAGGAACACAGCAGTGATGGGCAGTATTTCAAACACAGGTAGTGGTATTTGAAATGTCTGTATAATACTTTGCGTAATTAGTATTCCATATTCAATTACATACTGGGGGAGGTACTTGTTAACTGAACTTAAATACTTACAATTTAGTATGTCAAGTATATGTATTTCAAATACAGCCCTAAATACAATTTTGGGCACCGCTCTTCGCAGTGAAATGGTGATAATGTGCACTCTTTGCACAGGGAGTCATGCAAAGAGCATAAAAACTTGCTCGCACTTTGCACAGAATATAAACATTGAAGAAGAAAAAGAAAGAGTAGAATAAGGGGTATAACACGACGAAAGTACAAATATTGCCTTTCTGGTCAAGTGATTGTTTTTTACACGTTGAATTTACAACATTTGGAAATGCTTTTATGCATCAACTCAGCCTTTTAAAGTAATCTTACACCGAATACATTGTTTTTTCCTTGCGATGGTATCCACCAATGAAGTGTGAACAAAATTTTATTTTTTAGAGCTAACAACACCTTTCTCTAAGCACTTGATTCTAAGTATATATAAACTTCACTTTTTATTTGGGCATGTTGTTTTACCTGGGTTAAATAATTTAAATTTAAGTCTAAGTTGTCAGTCTTAGAGAACAAAATGTGCTTGAAAGTATTTGAAGATGATCAAATACGCTCGTTATCGGTATGCATCTCATTAAACGTTTTTCTCGAGAGTAACGTTTGTAATTAAATACCGTATTTTCCGGACTATGTCGCAGCCCTTGTATAAGTCGCAACATCCGGTATATCGAGCTGTTTTCGTGTGTGTGAAAAGTTGGCATATAAGTCGCACCTTTGTATAAGCTTCGCACCTCTTTTGCACGGTTAACGCGATGAGTTCTTTAGTTTACGCTCATTGGTATCGCGAAACCGGAGTTTCTGCACAATCGCTGACTCGAACGTACCGTTCCAGCCAGCAGCATTTGGACTTCAGCGAGAAAATGCCCATAGCATGGTGCTGCTCCGGCGGGGGAAATCGAGTGGCTCGCAGCAGAAAAGGACGTAAAATGTGCAAAATGAGAGGGAAGTCGACTCTATCTCGAGCGAACGCATGCCGAGCGAATGAAAGTTTAAGGAGCTAGACACTCGCGAAAACCAACCTTTGGAGCATTAGGCTCAGCTTTCCGTGAAGCAAGTCCCGAGACGACGCGAGCATCGAGGCAAGCGGGCAGAAAATAAACCTTTGACATACGCTTTTTTTTGCACCTCTAAAAGATCGAGCTAGGCTACAATCCCTCTTCGTTTTGCGCGTAGTAACACGGCCGGAGCATGGCACAAAGAACCTGCTCATCAAACGTGGAAACTGAGAAAGACTCGAGAAAATATCCCGCAGCCGCTTCGGGAAGCATTCCGAGTCAAAATAGTGCGGCGACAGCTGTGCCTCCTGGAGGGGAAACACCACCTATGGCTACGCAGCTATGGTGCTCTACAAAAAATAACGCGCGGAGTCTATAAAAAAAAAAAAATAGCGTCGCAATTCGGGAAAATTTTTTTTTATATAAGTCGCACCCAGAAAAATGTTTGAAAAAAAAGTGCGACTTATAGACCTTTTCTGCAAGTGCGCCGCCATCTTGAATTGACGTCACTTCCAGTATGGGCGAAAACATTGTTTTGCCTTTGCCACGCCAATAGAGGGCATTTAGGATATAAGCGTAACCGTCACACTTTCTCGTTTTGCCTACCCTCTATTTTTTTACTATTTGCAGGTTGAAACGTTGGATTATTTTTTCGTCGCCCATACCGGATACGCCTATAAGGTGGCTGGGGACGAGAGTACACAGAAAAGGTCTATACACCTTTCCAAAAAGACTCGACCCCAGGGGCAGCAAACCGTTCTCGAGCCCAGTCACTGGGTTTGAGGCTAGGCTCTCACCGGCGGCCCCTGCTAACCCTGAATCGCAGTGGAGCTGTGATTTCGATAGGCGCAGCCTCAGCGTAGGCGCAGTTTTAAACACTGCTGGCGGATAAATTCTCATCTTTCCCGCTGTATTTTGTGTTTCATGGTGCATGCAATTTCCCGAGGTCATTGAGAAAGTATTGTACCACATTTGAAAAAAGAAGAAAAAAATCTATTTACTATTTTTGTTGGGTACGCGTGCGATAGAACGAATGCGACATTTGAATGTATAGTTCTGATTTTGTGTTTTTTTACGATAAGTTTTGACGGCTCCGCGCGATCTCGCCGATTGACAAACGACAAAGCGCTTAGCTGTCAAAAATAAATTACAACAGAAGAGAGCCGAAAGGCATGCATTTGTCACGCTCACAAATAACGTGTTTAGCGATGAACAGGATACACAGACATACAATTTAGAAAGTGTTAACATTCGAACAATATATTGTAATGCACCACACGATGCAGCGTTATCCGAAAGAATTTATTTGAGAAAGATCTCAAATAACACAGTCACAGTCGACAACAGTCACATCTTGACGATCGGACGGAATCCAAGATGACTTCGTTTTGGGGGCACGTTTCGTGGAGAGCTCTTTTTCACAACAGCACCAAGTCAAAGGATCGAACGCGACTGACCCGTTTCCCACCCCAACCCGGACAACTATTTTTGGAGATGACTGAGGATTCTACGCGGATTATCTCTGGGAGGGGGAGAACAATGTTCGCAAAATCGCGTCGAGGGTCGTTCGACGCTCTTCACCTTCTTCGTTTCCCGTGAATGTCAAGCAGAAAAGCTTGAATGGCAGGCACTTACCAACCTTATTTCGCACAATGGAAGATAACACAGAAAGGGTACGCAGCACGCATAAAAAAAATTAAGTGGAAACTTTCAAGAGGGGCGAGAAACGTCGAATGCCAAACCGCAAAAACACAGGTAGAGAACCGCGCTGAGCGGGTCTTCACAGCTCCAAGAGAGTGGAAGAAAATTTCTAGCTGATAGAGGGCGCGCGAGTCGCACCAGCCGCATCAGCATCAGCAACATGGCGGCGGCGTCTAGGGCGTTTTTGGAAAGTGTATACACCGGAAAATACGGTACCTTTTTGTCAAAGTATTTTTATTTAAATACATTTGTGAAAGTATTTTGCCCATCCCTGGAACACAGTTTATTAAATCGATGAAGACAGTACAATGAATGCGACTGGCGGTGCGAGCGCAGCCTCGGAAGTAAGGGATGCAACCGGCGGTGACGACGAACCTAGTCCACCGCCTCGACCCTGCGGCACCAGAAGCGTGCCCTGAAATCGTCGCTGCAGGCTCAGGAAGGCCGGCCCGCCGGGGAGGGACCAAGTGCCGCACCGTGCTGCTGTGGCTGCGCACAGAGCACTCCATCAGACTTCGTGACCGCTTCCCCTCGCGGTGAGACACCTCGTAGAATGCAGAGAGGGGGTAAAGAGTAGTTAAGTGTGCGTGCGTGTCTAGACTATTGGGATCTAGTCGGCCCCAATGGGCGTCTGGTGTCTCAGCTGTAGGTGAGACGCTCAGCCGGTGCAGTACCACTGCCAGCCCGGTCATCTTCAACCCTCCGGATGCCGAACATATATTTTGGTCTCGGTAACAACGTAGCACGCTCTGCGAAAAATATTTATTTATAAAAGACACTATTTTATGGACAAAAAGTTAATTGATGTCTGTCTGCCACCAACCTACGACAAATTTCTCGTATTGCGCTTTTCGAGACGCGGTACTACGCGGTGGCGCCTCGATTTTGCAGCCCGAGGTCACTTATTTGAGCAGCTTCATTCGGCCTTTGTTTGTTCGGAACTGTAACTTTCTTGTTTTTATGGTCACTGGATACTAAGCTCAGCAGTAATTTCTAGAACCGCGTTCGTCATAAAGCGCGAGGTTGAATACTTAGCTTCATCGTACTGCGTACAACAACAAAGGAGTATACTGAAACAGAAGTTGCCTAAACAAAAAAATATACCTGCCACCAAAAGTAACTACCACAAAATAAAACACTGTTTTCATCGCTTGCTCAATCATAATGCTACGTGTAAAAAAAGAAAAAGAAAAAAAGTTCACTGGGAGGGGCTGAGAGCAAACCGAAACTGAAACCACACGGGAATGTGCTCTGAGTACACTGGAGCCGTGGCCCTCAAAGGGTTAACGTGCATCGCATAGCAGTGATACTTGAATGCACGCTCTGTACAATGCTCATTCAGATCGAAACAGGCAGGGACTGAACCCAGGACTCCTAGGTTCTGCAGCGTGGGCTTTCATTCCATGCAATCCCAGCTGCGGTGCATCAACACACTCAGTGCGCCCATTGCCCCCATAGAAAACCAAGGTGCATAGGAGAAAAACCTACTGCAACCAAATGCTGTACACCCAACGAAAAAAAAAAAAGTAGTGTTTTAATTTGGAGGTTTTTAATCATTAAAAGATATATGCAAACAAAATAAAACTAATGACTCTTCACAAACCATGTGGCTTATAAGAGCACTCCAGCAAAATTTGGACCCATGATCAGGGCTCTGAACTGTCCCATGCAGTGGCATACAGGGGCCATGGGGAAACCCATAAAACCCCTACTCCTACCCCTACCCTACCTACCCCACCCTACCCTACCCCACCCTACCCTGGCCCTACCCCTACCCTACCCCTACCCTACCCCTACCTACCCTTACCCCTACCTCACTCTCACCCTACCCTACCCCACCCCTACCCCTACCCCCACTCCCTACCCCTACCCTACCCCTACCCCTACCCTACCCTACCCCTACCCTACCCCTACCCTACCCTACCCTACCCTACCCTACCCTACCCCTACCCCTACCCCTACCCCTACCCCTACCCCCCCCCACCCCACCCTCGCCCTACCCCTGCCCCCTACCCCCCCCCCCCCCCCGGTAGTTCGAGCCGACCCTATAATACACATGCATTTTGAACCCCTCTTTCCCACCGGCGATCCCGTGTGTCATGGACATCTCTGAGCCACCCCAGCCCCACCACCCCCTGAAAAAAACTCCTGGCTACACCACTGGTTCCATGGGCTCCACATGCAAAGTAACGTGCAACAACACATTCATGATGATGATGGTGATTAGGAGTTCAGCTTGGCACAGCAGCAACAAAGGGCCATAATGTGCCGAACACATTCATGAGATAATTTTTTCACAATCGTTATCTACTGTTGTGACACTTAAAGATACCCCTGCAAAACATAAGTCAATAACAGTAGATGGCTCGTTCACTCTAGACTGGGGTAGTGAAACTTCACATAAACCAAATGTAGTGCCATAACCAGGCTTGCAGTCGGTCACACGTCTGCCATTATAATGTTTGACCAAATGTCCCGCGCAGCATGACCACGAGGCTTGACGTCTGCGGGGAGCCGCGTGCAGCCACTCACCGAGTGACAGCAGCCTCTGGCGGTCTGCATTCCTGGAATCCCAGCTGCTGCAGCTCGTAGGGGTTTTTTCGTCCGGGAAAGAGTGACTGCAAGCGACCGAGCAAGAAGAGAGAAACCATGTTTCTCACTGGCATTCTTCTGAGTAGCATGTCACAATTGGGTACCTAAGTTGGACATTTACATGTACATTTTAAAAGATCACATTGGTGACGTTACTTGAAGTAGTGATTGGTGGAGGCAATTGCCTCCATCAATCAGACGCCAATACGTTGCTATCATGACCTTTTAAAAATGCACATGCAGAATTTCTCGCTAGCTCTCTTGGTGTAGCACACCTGTCACAAATTTTTGAGACTGCTCAGACTCGGGAGATGCTCTTAATTAAACGGACAAGTTTGAATTTGAAAGCTCGTCGCATAGCCTGTTCATCAAACGTTTGCCAGGCAACAAATTAGTCAACGGCACCTTCGTTTCTCCTCCCAACTTCTACGCCACAACAGTTATTAGAAAACACTCATGACTGAAAACAAAACCTTATTAGGACGAAATAAGCACTAATGACGCCATAAACTTAACAGTCAATTTACTGTTGAAGCCACAACCATCCATCACCCAAAGATTGAAGACCGTAAAATTTTACAGCCTTACAAATCCACATCGCAGTTTGCAAAAATCACAAATTGACACGTGTAAACTTGCCACTTTTGCAAAGTTCGAACCTGCGCCGAGCATGCAAACACTGTGCACAATGGTGGCTGGAAGACGTTTTATAGAATCAATGTATAAACTGAGATTCATTCTGCAAAAGAATCACTACTGAAAAATGAATTGGCTACCCTGTGGTTAGGATGAGGCAGTGGGCAGCTGCAAGCCTGGACACAAAACAAAGCAGTCACTTTAGTTTTGAGCCCCAAAAGACTAGGGAACTCTGGCCTTCCGCTGTGCTTCGTTACCCTCCGTTGCCTTCCACTGTGCTTTGGCTGCGCGTGCACGCTTGAGACTCGAAAGATGCCGAAGCGCCATCGAAAGTAGGAAAGCTCGCGTCGAGGCGGGACAACTGAAGGACTTCCTGCTGTTTTCATCCTGTCGGCAACTACAGAGGTAAGTTGTCCAAGATGTGAGTGCCATGTTGGTGATGCCAGGCAGGCGGCATCACTCACCGTAGTCCTCCGAGTGGTTGAAGATGCCCTGGGCACGGTGGACCTGCTTGCCCGTGGCTCCTGCCCCGGTGTAGGCAATCAGGCACCGGGACATGGACAGCTTCCACAGCTTCACAATGGAGTCCTTGCCACTGGACAGCACATGCGACACCCCAACAAAGCGATAATCGATGGCATCAATTCCCGCGGAGCACGGCGAAAGGACGCTAGCGAAAGGCAAGAGGATATATTTTCACTTCGACAATTTTGTTTCTGCACAAAACACAATTTTAATGACAAAAAAATATTTTTGCAACGGGACGCTCAGTAACAAATGTTGAAGGAGATGTAACCAGTAAAGTCCAACAACTATACATCCAGCTGTTACGCAGGTATTTGAGTTGAAAGCTACAAAATGATTAATTTTTGCTAATTATCCAAGTTAATCTAGTAAGTTTTTTTTTTTTAATAACAGACAAATTATTATTTACATTTCTCTATTAACCCTACACTTTTAGACATAGCTACTTTAGTATACCGTTAGTATGCAGGGTGGGCCCCTCTAACCCGTCGTCAGATTTTATAATACCCATTTACTTAACAAACAGTCGCAATCAGCTCTAGTTAACTTCCGTATTCTTTGTGCAACTTTTTACCTAGAGGGCAACTGATTTCACCTCAACTCTTTAGGCTTCAAAATAATCCCCTAATTCTACCTTGTCGCCGCATCTTTTTATTCCGGAAACTTGAATGGCGTTGCTGCAATAGCCACTACATCTGAAGGTCTTACGCTTTCAACTTCACGGATAGAGACAGATAAGCTTGTATCCATACACCCTGCTGCAAGCAGTGTTGCTCGCAACTTTTCTTCCTCCTACCCGAAAGAAAGCTAGAACCACTGTACACGGCAGCTTTAGCTGCCAGAGTAGCGATACTATGCAAAAGGCCTGGATGCACAATGTCAGAAGCGCCAATAGTGATCTCCATTTTGGTCCTGAAAAGCTGCCACAGTAGCTCTGCAACTTGTCGCACCACCTCCTGACAAGTGCACCAAGCAGATTAAAGAATGCGTCGTCTGCACGCTGCGCCTATCTAGGAATGGCACTCGTCGCCAACATTACTATAGTCAGTTGCAACCTAAGAACGAAGGGCGAGGGTAAGACGGGCCGGGGAGGAGGAAGCAGACGGAACGCTAAAGAGAGAAGGAGGTTTCCCCTCTCTTCTCCAGCGTTCCGTCTGCTTTCTCCTCCCCGGCCCGTATTACCCTGCGCCCTTCGTTCTTAGGTTGCAACTGACTATAGGTCAACTCAGTTGTGGAACTCTGATGGAGAAGCAAACCTCTCTCCCTTCCCCAAAAATCTGCAGTTCAAAGCTCCATCCAGAGGCTGTGATTTCAAACTGTATTCGTCAGAGATGGTGCAATAAAGTGCCATCTAGACGCTGTGCTTCAAAGCCTGTGTATTCCATAGAGCAGGAGTCTCAAACACGCAGTCCGCAGGCCGCATGCTGCATGCCCGCTTACTCGATGGGACATGGTCCCCAAGCATCAAGCGGCTGCAAACTCACGTCTCATGTTTAAGCGCTATATGCGTCATAAATATTGGTCTCATGTCATTGCTTCATTTATGCTCGCAATGTAGCTCTGCCCTTAAATGTGCTCACATATATTATTTTTTTTTCTGTTTCGTTTTTTTTAAAATTTGAGTACAGTAAACTCTCACTTGAGCGAACGTCGGTTTAACGAATATTTCAGAATAACAAACTTTAAAAAAATCCCTGGCGGTTTTCCTATGCATTCTATGCAAAAATGTTTCAGTTAAACGAAAAACGAATTTCAGAATAGCGAATATTTCAGTTCAACGAACTTGATCGGTGGACCCAGGATTATTTTTGCAATCAGTTCAACGAAGTTTTGTGCTCTGCAGTGCTGGCGTAGCCGATGCCCGCCGCCCTGCCGCGCTCTGCAGCGGCGGCGTATCATCGCTGGCATTTACAGCGCCGCCGAGGCAAAGCGGCGGTGCGGTAGACGAAAACGAACCACGTGGTGTGTCTGTTTTTTCTTTGTCATCGGTTCCGTTCGGCCATCTTAGTTTTGGGTAACAACGGCAGGACGGCAGTTTGTGCGCCCACTTTCGTAATGAGTACGACGAAACGGAAGCGGTTGTCTCTATCAGACAAGCTCAAAATCCTTCAGCGTCTGGACAACGGTCAAAGGCAAGTGGACGTTGCGAAGGACTATGGGATTCCACCGTCGACGTTGTCAACGATAGTGAAGCAAAAGTCGAAGCTTGAAGGAGAAACTGCGTTCAATCCCAACAGGAAACGACTCTGCACGGGATATTTCAAGCCAGTGGACGATGCCGTTGCGGTATGGCTTCGTCACAGCAACAAGCTGTGCCAGAGGAAGTGCAGAAAACATGACTCTCTGGACAGCTTTGTTACTTCATGCGCTTTAAGAGCGCCGATGCAAATGAAAATTACAGATTTTTTTTCAAAATGAGAAAGGCAGCAACGTAACTGTTATGCACTTTGTATATATCGATGTACATGACTCCATAAATTGCATTTCACACTTTTGACTCGATGTATGCTGTGCCCTATGCTGTTCCATATTCTAGTGAATACAGTAAACTTTCGTTAGTTCGACCTCGGTTAATTTGACTTTTCGTTTAATTCGGTCGTGTTCAAAAGTCCTCGCGAGTGCACATACATTTCTATTGGAGGAAAAGTTTGATAGTTCAACTCGGGAAGACTCCGCATCGGATAATTCGCATCGAGCGAATGCGCTGCGGGCTCACATTGCATGGCATCACGGCAGAAAAACCACCAACGTACCGGCTAAACATCGGGCCCTTTGCTGCAAAGCTCGAACGCGCGCAAATATGCGCCTGCTCCTCTATGCCGTTATGATGGACCAGAGCGGAGCGGAGAACATAGCACGCGGTCGGGTCCGCACAAGCCGGGCGCACAATGCCAGCGCGCGCTCTCGGCGCTTTTCTGTAGCATCGTGTGCGCTCCATTTTGTGCACCAGAAAGCATAAGTTCTTCTTTCCTTTTTTGTTGTTGTTATTTTTTTTTTTGTCGCCGACGGTTTGGTCTGTCTGTTTGGCGTCAAAGTTGGCTCGAAGCTTTCTCAGCGAGCGCTTTCAAAGCGCTTCTGTGTAGCATCGTGTGCGGTCCATCTGTGCGTCAGAAAACGCGAATTCTCTTCTCCTTTCTCTTTTTTTTTGTCGTGCCAAAGTCAGTTTGTAAAACTTACTTTTTTTCTTGTCTTTTTATTTTTAGTGCGCGATTTTTTGTAGACGTGAAGTTTAGTTTAGTTACGCTTGCTCTCGAAGCCTGCTTTTGGACACGCGTGTTTAAAACGCAGACGGCAGCAGACCATCCGTGAGTACTTTGGACAATAAAAGGAAGTTAAATTTTAACCGTTTTTCTGTCCTTTCTTTCATTCAATCATTTGGATAATTCGACCAAATTTCAAAGTCCCGTCGAGGTCGAATTAACGGAAGTTTACCGCATAATCAGTTTAGTGAACTTTCAGTTAAATGAACTATTTCTTTGGGTCCCTTGAAGTTCGCTCAAGTGAGAGTTTACTGTATTGTTTCGCCTTAATTTTTGCTTCTCAGCAGGGTGCTCCCAGGTATTTTTTTAGAAGTGGACATAACCACCATGCGAGCGGCAGGGGGATGGGGGGGAGGGGGGGGGGGTAGTCTGCAATGCGACACGATCTGGCTTGCCGACAGAACGCACTTTGCGTAGGCTCTCTATCTTTGCGGCCCTGTGAGTGGCGCCATGCCATGGTGATAAATCAAAAACCAAATTGCCTTGGAAAAAAAAAAAGTGGGGAAAAGGAAAGTTCCTTGGATTTCTGCTCTCTGCCACTCACCGCCTGCGGAGAAACCTGCAGCGTGGTGCCCGTTCGTCGCGTCTGTTTATTTTGTGTTTCTCTCTCGGCCGAGCACCCCCCTACTCTCCATCCCTCCCGCACCGCAGGCGGCACTCTCGCGCCGCCTGCAGTGCGGGGAGGGTAACACATCAACCACACAACCTGCAGTATTAATGACAAGCCGTAGTTCGCGAGCAAGTTCTCTTGTGTGCATCGCACTCGTAATATGAGAATCTAGCTGCGTCCGCAATCTGCAATATCTATTCCCGTGACATGCGAGTTCAGTAGCTGATTCCCGCATTTTTTTTCCCTGCGACCTGGGTGCTCGTTATCCGTTTCCATGATATGCGTTTGTAGCAGTTTCCCACGGGTCCCTTTGCACCGTGAAACGTGAACCTGCTGCATCCGCAATCTGCAGTATCTGTCCCAATGAGATGTAAAATTTGCAGCGAGTTCCCGCACTTTTGTCTGCAATCTGCGCATGCGATATCGGTTACCGTGAAACCCTAGTTTGCAGTGGCTTCTCGCGTGTTTATCGCACCATGAAGTGTGAATCTGCTGCATTTGCATTGTGCAGGATATGTTCTCGTGACAAGGAATTTTTTATAAATTCCTGCATGTTTATTGCACCGTGAAACGCAAATTTGCCGTATCAGCGATTTGTGGTATCAGTTCTCGTTTCACATACCTAGTTTGTAGCTGGGGACCCAATGTTTATCACTCATTTTTTTTTATACAACTTCATCTCTCACATCTTTCCTTGATCGCCCACCCCATATTTTTCACCATTCATCTCTTCATTTTGGGTGGGTGTTCTTACGTGATTTTACCATAAGTGTTAACGTGAACAAGCAGTTGCCAGTTTTTTCTGCTTTTCTCCTAGAATGAAAAATCATGAGCCATTCCACTCTGTGATGGTGGATGACCAGCAAAGCTGTTTAGCACATCGACACAGACGTGACACAGAATTTTTAACAAAGGTATGAACACATTTATGCAATCCAATCTTCATCGGTGGTGGTTCGCCGCTCTGCCGCTGATATTCTCGTTGCCGTTCTCGCCGTTGCTCTTCGTAGGCGCTTGCTCGGCCTCCCCATTACGACGAAAGAAGAGAAGTGAAATTGAAAACGGAGCACGGCAACTTGTCTCTTTTGGTTTTTTTATATACATTCGCATGAACGACTATCACAGCCTTGAGGAGCCTGAGGAAACTAGACACGCGCGACGGGACCACAACCCGGCGGAAAGTGGAGATGTGCGATGGGGCCGCCACCCTGGGACAGCGGAAGGAAACTAGGCACGCAAGCGCTTGGAACGACAACAAAGAGGGCGCTGCGAGTTTTGTTGATGCATGTGAAAAATCCATGAAACCCTAGCAATATAAAGCTTTGCAGTAAAAAGTTGCGACTACTAGTGTGATGGAAAATGCTGACTTGGGGCATGTGATGAGCGATCCTGCGACAAGCCGAAGAGGACGAGGAAGAAGAAGATGGAGTGGTGCACGCGAGGAAGATTCAGGCGGTTGAAAAAGGACTAAGCAGACGCAACCAGGCCGGACCTCCGTCGGCGTGACCAGACGTCAAGAGGCCCGACCCACAACCCGCCTCTCTCACACAGTCCGGGCGCCAACTTTCCGGAGGTAGACAAGGCTGCATGCGTGGCGCAGTTGAACACCCGCTGCCACTCCATGCCGCAGACGTACTGGGCCTGACTCAAGCCTTCGGCCAACGCCCAACTACCTCGTCTCTACGTCCCTACAGTGCAATGTGAATTATCCCATAACGCATCCTCACGTCTTCTGTCATTTCTTTCTAAGATCACGAACCTCACGACAGGCACTAACCTACGCTGTAAAATATGGTAATTGCGAAACCAGCTCCGATTTCGTGTCTGTGCTAACAGTGCCGCGCAGTGTATATCCAGGTGCCACCCACCTTGCCGTTGTGGGAGAAGTAGACCGAGCAGACTTCGTTCCCATCGTGCGCCTGGGGGAAGGTGCAGATGCACTTGTTGCTCACTCCGTCCCACAGCTTCATGTCTCCATCTTTAGACGACGACACGTACAGCTTCCCCGAGTTGTTGTAGCGGACCTGGCAGTGGAAACGCACAAAAAAGAGAAAACGTGAAAAAATTTAATACAGAGAAGACGACCCTTTTGTTAGACCACCTGAGACTGGGTGGAAGACACACGACGACGTCTCAAACACAGCTAACCACTTTATTCAGTACTCCCTCCTTTTATACAATCTTGACCCCAAAATCGTCACCATAAAAAACACTCCAAAACAAAAACAAAAATGGTAAACCTACACACCAGCTCGCCATGCGCCCTAACTGTTTTTTCAGAGAAGACGAGAAATTTTCCACCGCTAATTGTTGAAAAAGAACAAAAAGAAAAACACAATTGGTTGGTGCATAAGTTTACTATGCTGCCAGGGGCGGATGCAGGAATTTCCTGAGGGGGGAGGTCAGGTGTTGGTCAGCGTACCATATGTTTAGGAACCCCCTGCCCTTCTCCCTCGTTTCACGCCCTAAATTTTACACATGCAGAAATCAAAAGGGGGTCAGGACATCCGGACCCCCCCTCTAAATCCGCCCCAGTATGCTGCATTAATTTCCGTAGGAACTACGGCCGCAGCTGTGTTTGGTGGTCTTAATGCTGGACGAAAGGTGACATGACAGTTAAGCCAAGAGAAAGAAAATGTGGAACTTTATTTAGAAAGTAAGACAGGTCCTCGGCACACCTTGCAGGGAAATACATATCGGTCACGTTATGTTACAGTAAGTTGCAAAGTCTTTGAGATTATGCAAAGGGGCAGTCATTGGAGCAAAACAAAAAAGAGCCTGTTCACCAAACTGTCGGCAATAAGCTTCGGGCAAATGGTATTTTCTGCTTTCAACCAATGTCACACACTCATCGCCACGGGATTTTCGTCGATGCTTCTCAAATTAAAACTAAAAGGGCTGCGCTTCAACTAATCATAGCACTGAAGCTTCTCCAAGAGATTCTCATTTACTACAGTCACTGACGGGATGAGAATAGGAGGGTGGTCTTTCAGTGGACCCGGCTCCAGCGCATGCTTCGCACCTTCGATGACGCTTCGGCATCTCGTGAGCCTCCAGCGTGCATGCGCAGCCAAAGTGCGACAATGGAAACCGAGTGCGTGCTGGAATCCGGGCATCCAAGAGAGACGCCCTGCCATTGTCGTCGGGCTAGTGCCTATAGCCGAACTAGTATTGCAGCGCAATCTATAACGAACCGCAAATGGTGGTTGTGCAATCAACAGCGAGTACAATGACATTTTCAATGTGGTTAAGGTTGCCCAAAGACAAATTTCCTCCCAGACCATGGCAATGCACTTACTAAATATTATACACTTGCGCAATTTCTGTGAGCAAATTGCTAAAATGTTACAGTCTAGTTTGAAAAAAATCATGCTAGCACAAGCCCACCATTTAACTGAACAACATTTTGGCCTCTGATGTGCAGCACGTGCAAAGAAAGAAAAAAAAAAGCGCGTGCTAGGAATTTTGATTTTCATTAGAGATGTCAGAGTTTTCTACTTCACCAATGCTTGCAACATCCCGAGAGCACTCAAGACAAGATAGAATAACAACAACAATGAAAAAAGACAAAACTCGCCGTCGTTATGGGGCCCTTGTGTTGGTCCGACGGCACGGAAGAAACGAAGCACTGGGTCGTGTTGACGTCGTACAGTCGCTACGGCGGAAAAGCCACGAGTCGGTGTTCTTTATCTTTACCAATGTTTACACACTGGGGGAGTTGCACCCTAATAAAGAAGTTACTATGCTTCTTAATTCCAAAAGTAAAAAAGTGAAAGCCGTTTACAACTCCCTGTAATGCCGAATTAGAGCGCAGCTCTTGAGGAGGAGTAGGGAAGGGTACTGAGGGGGAATCATTCAGGGGGGACGTGACCTCGGGGAGGGGGTCACATGACCTCGTGAGGGGCCACGTGACCTCGGGAGTGGGTCACATGACCTCGGGGGTGGGGTCCACATGACCTCGGGGAGAGGGGGGTCATGTGACCTCGGGAGGGGGGTCACGTGACCTCAGGGGGGTCACACGATCCCCCCCACCCCGAGGTCTTCTCGAAGGAACCCGAGGTCCTCCCGAGGACCAGGTCCTCCCGAGGTTCTCCCGAAGGAACCCAAGGTCCTCCCGAGGTCCTCCCGAAGGAACCCGAGGTCCTGCCGAGGAACCCGAGGTTCGAGACCCGAGGTCCTCCGAAGGAACCCAAGGTCCTCCCGAGGTCCTCCCGAAGGAACCCAAGGTCCTCGAAGGAACCCAAGGTCCTCCCGAGGTCCTCCCGAAGGAACCCGAGGTCCTGCGAGAAGGAGCCCGAGGTCCTCGTCGAAGGAACCCGAGGTCCTCCCGAAGGAACCCGAGGTCCTCCCGAGGTCCTCCCGAAGGAACCCGAGGTCCTCCCGAAGGAACCCGAGGTCCTGCCGAAGGAACCCGAGGTCCTCCCGAAGGAACCCGAGGTCCTCCCGAGGTCCTCCCGAAGGAACCCGAGGTCCTGCCGAGGAACCCGGGTCCTGCCGAAGGAACCCGAGGTCCTCCCGAAGGAACCCGAGGTCCTCCCGAGGTCCTCCCGAAGGAACCCGAGGTCCTCCCGAGGTTCTCCCGAAGGAACCCGAGGTCCTCCCGAGGTTCTCCCGAAGGAACCCAAGGTCTTCGAAGGACTCGAGGCCTCCCGGTCCTCCGAAGGAACCCGAGGTCCTGCCGAAGGAACCCGAGGTCCTCCCGAAGGAACCCGAGGTCCTCCGAGGTCCTCCCGAAGGAACCCGAGGTCCTTCGGAAGGAACCCGAGGTCCTTCGAAGGACCTCGGGTTCCTTTGGGAAAATTTACCCATAATGCACCGCGCGGTTACGCCGACGGCGACGGCGACGCTGCTCAACGCCGGAAAAGGGCGCCTAAGAGCTGCGCTCTAAGATTATGTGGGTGGTGCTATACGAGCAGAACCATAAAGGACAGGACCCAGGCAAGCACCGCTCTGTGCGGCAAAACACGAGGATACTCTCTAAACTCTGTTTCCACCTTACAATAGACTGCAGCGGACGCCATGAGTCGTGGCTCATCAAGCCAATCCACTGATTCCAGAGCCTATCACGGACTTGCGCCCTGCATGTCATTGCGCCCCTTTAGAACGTCCTATGACACTTGCATGGCATCAGATTTAGGGTGACTCAGACATCCCGTTTTAGGATGTATTCTGCCTTCTACAGCCATTTGGTCTTCTCAATGAAGCCTCACATCCTGTTTTTGTGGGAATGTACGTGCATAGTTCAAAAACGAGTGCTAAGTAACTGGAAGAAAAAAAAGTAATACATTTTATACAAATAAAGATACAATAAAAATGTTACCTCCCATAGGCTAAATTTAGGCTCTTCTGTTGGTTTCATTGGTCAATACGTTCTGTTTGCACAGAAGTTTGTTCAGAGCGTTTTCTATTTTATTACCGTAAAATACAGAGGAAGCACCAACCTTACTTTCATTGAAAACTGGGTTGTTGTAGACATGGGTGTTTGTCCGGTCACATCGGTAAAACCAAGATGGCAGCCAATAAAGAGCTTTGAAGGCAGAGTGAATGAAATCAGAGAAAGCAGATGTATTTTCACACGATATCCCTGTCACCACCGCTAGCGGTCTCGTGGCAGCCACAACGGTGTGAATATTTTCGGCTGAGGGCCGGCGCTTTGGAAAGAGTGGGAGCCTCACGTATAATCTGTAGAATTCCCAAATTTGGGAGATGTTGATAGTGGGCGCTCGTACTGAACTGGGCGCTTCTGCTGGTATTTTATTCTATATTTGGCATGCCTCAGCTTTGTTTAAAAATGAAGAAGAAAGGTGCTTCTGTACTCAACTAAACAAAGTGACTTCGGAAAAGTGTGCATTTGTACAGTGAACTGAATACTAGCAGAGCTTGCTTTTTTTTTTTCCGGCCTGGCTCCCGAAGCGAGAGCCGGGCCCCGCTGATGTTCAGCACTTCTGCACTTTACATTATGATCACCTTAATTAGGTAGGCTTTGTTGTCTCGTAGCGTTCGTGTAGTCCACTGCAACGTGACCCAAAGCATAGAGAAGTGGCAGAACAGAGATCCTACGTGTGGAGCCTCACTTCAATGAACCAGCTTGATCTGGGCCAGTGCCGTGTGTAGTGCATGAGGGCAGTATCTCGAAAATGATCCAAGCATGTAGGATTAATGCCAGACATCAAAGACTACTCTTTACATCATGACAGGAGGACATGCTTACATGTTGGGTGCTGGGTTCCTACAAGAATGAAGTCGCCCGAGGGGTGGAATGCCAGGGGTGCAACCATCTCAGCTTCCTGCAGGCAGTTTGCACACACATTTGACACAAGCGTGCCCTGCCACTCAGAATAAGGTGGTTGCAATACAAGCTAGAATGAATGAAAATACTTTATTTAGAAAGGGCTGGCTCTTAGGCCTAAAGGGGAGGTGGGAGATCACATACGACGGTCGATACCCGCGGCACACGCAAACCTATAGGTATTGCAAGCCATGTTTTCACCAGTCAATGGGCAAGTATGCACAGTAATGAAGGGAACAAAATGACCCACTTTTATGAGTGGCTGTTTGTCTGCCATGTATCGGGAACACGAAATCCAAACATGAACCAATCTTACATTAGCGCCTTGGTTGCTTGACTAATTCATATTGCTTCCATGAAAAAGGTTCTGGTGGTGGAGTCAGATTTTGCTACTTGTAGCTCATGTGCTATACTCGGAGACAACTCTTTCTGGCCTTTCAAAGGAAGTGAAGACCACGTGTGCACAGCTGTGATCGGCGCTCAATGTGCGTGAGTGCACGGGTACTAATAGTTTTGGCTTCATTGCCAGAAAAAGTTGTCTCTAAATATAGCACCTTGCTATAAAAAATAAAAGTGCTTGTTATGCTTATTTGCAGTTATATCTGAGGTTCAGTTTTTTAACACCGACATTGTAGTGGATGGGAACCAAAAATAAGTACAGCAATACAATTTCAGTTAAGCACAAGCACCTCCTTATTGATGAATGCATTCAAGGACGCTAACAATGAAGGCTTGTGTGAACAATGAATACATGCCGCCCAACCCGGGTGCTCCTCTACGGACGGGTTGTCTTGGATGTGGGCTACATCCGAACCTGAGTACCTAACAAGTATGGTTGTGGGTAAATACTTCCATATATTTTTCTTAGCTTACAATCATATGCACTTTGTGAGGGTAATGATACGTCAAAATATTGTTGGATGCAAGACACTTTCGAGAGATAACTAAAAGATTACTTTTTTTAGGTGAAAAGAAAGAAGTTTTTTAAAGCTTTTATAATGTTGACAAACATACTAGCAGAATGTCAAGAAAAAATGCTGAAGGCTGAGAGGGGAATGATGCAATCCACTTGACTCACATGAATTGTCTTGAAGGCACGCTTGACAGAGGGCTTGGAGTAGTCGAAGAACTTGACTGTGTAGTCTCTGCTGCCGGAAACGAGGATCTGTTCCCTTGGATGAAACTCCAGGCAGGTAACCTCCTGAAAAAGAGATGAGGGAAAGAAAACAGGCATTGAGCAGTGTGGTGTTTGATCTTGTTGTCTCAAAATAATTACTGCGTTTGCACCCGCGTTGGCATTTGCACATAAAATTCATGGATATATCAGCTGAAGCATTTTTGGTTGCCGAGTCAATCTTTTGAAGGTAAAGTCTGTTCAATCATGAATAAAACTCCATGGTTATACGAAATTTGGGCAATGCAAAAACATTATTCTCACAGAACTTTTTTTTTTAAACAGAACACGGAAAGTTTATGCAGACCCATTTTCACACAACTAGAATTCCGACTGGCACTAGCGTTAGAATCAACAACACTGGCTATTATCAAAGCTATGTTTCAGTTGTATGTTAAAAGTTCATAAACAAGCAATCAAAGTATCTTGGAAATCATTTGTTAATGCGAATAGCATTCTTTGGATACTTCACGCACTTTTCGTCTATCTATGTATCTATCTGGCTATCTAACCTCTTACGCCGCGGGTCGATAAATAAATAAAAAAGACCGGCGCCGGCTGGAGTTCGAACCGTTGACCCTTTGATCAGCAGGCAGACGCGCTAACCACAGAGCTATGAAGGCAGTCATTCAACGCACTCTAAACGGTTGTTTATATCTTTACCATAGGACGCGCTTTACAGCGCTGTCACAGCTACCGGTGCGCGCGCGTTCCATGCACGAGGGCTCATTCCGCTCTCGTGAGGCTGAACACGGCCGCTAGCTCACCCTCTCCCGCGCTCGGGAGAGGGTGATGCTAGCGGCCGTGCTCAGCCTCACGAGAGCGGAGATGAGCCTCGTGCATGGAGCGCGCGCGCACCGTAGCTGTGACAGGCTGTAAAGCGCGTCCTATGGTAAAGATATAAACAACCGTTTAGAGTACCGTTGGTTGAGACTAGCTGAGACGCCAGAAAGTCTGGTCGGTACCATTTTGAGTGTTTGTGCGTATGGCGCGTGCTTTGCTCGCCTTCCTAAGTGACACTAGAGCACTATATAGCTCCTTCGGAGCAGAGTAGCGCAATCTAGAACGCCGTCTCTCGGCGACTAGCGGCGAACGCCCGGAGGTTCCAACTCCGGTCAGAAATGCATGGGGAACGTGAGAAAATCGTTGTTTCTTCAATGTTGGGGAGATGTACGGAACGACAATAGTTTTTGACATAATAAAGGAACATTTTAGAATCATTTGCGCTGAGTTGTGTGCCAAGTAAGGACGTAATTTGTTTTTAAAAATTGCACGAGCGGCATCATGCAGCAGACGACGCGGCGACGTCACAGCGTCCACGTGACCCGCTCCGGCCAACCCAAAGAGCCCATCTCCGCTGCGTGCAAAAATCGTCTGCTTCAAACGCCATTGCCTTGGAAATTGCCTTCTCAAAATTTGCACACGCATCCGATATTATTAAAACTTTGATAAAGTGTTTAGTGCTTTGCCAACTTCACGACAGACTAGTTTTGAAAAGTGTGAACTCGCCGTTTATTTTTTAATTAGCCGTGTTGCGTCGATCTCCATGTATTCTCCCATAGGGCGGGCCGCCTCCTGGAACCCTGAGTACCACGTGACTCGCGCCGAGCTGCTCTGTCGGCCATATTGTCGGCAAAACACGCGGATCAAAGGATTGCGCTACTCTGCTCCGTAGGAGCTATATAGTGCTCTAAGTGACACAAACGCACGTGCTGGGCTGCGGAGATCGTGCGCAGGGCTGTGAAAGTGTCAACAAATTTAGAATCGCCTCAAGAGTGGGCTGGCGTATCTCAGAGTGTGCCGGCCACTCTGACGAACGCGCATAACTCCGCACCGTTTGATGCTATTCGCATTAACGTAGATAATCATCCCCAAAGGATGGGTTCTGCTGATTTTTGCTATACACAGTATATAAGCATTGCCTTAAAAAACCCTGAAAAGAAAAAAGAAAGTTTTTTTAAACAGTTTAGTTGGGACACACATGTCAAAAAATAAATTTTATGCGAAAGAAAAATTTATTTAGTGCAATAATGACGGCAAGAGATTTATTTAAAATTCTGCGCGCAAAGTTCATGATGTCACGGAATGGTCATTCGCTCTTTCGACCTCAACGAGATGGTCATTCGCTCTTTCCACCTCAACGTTAAGGCGAAGCCGATCCGCCTTCCTTCTCGCGCCCGAAATGCAGAGAGAGAAAACAAGTGGAAAGGAGGTGACTACTAACTAAATTGTGTCTCGCGCCATCAATATAGCTCTAAAGAAATGTTTTTTTTTTTTTTAAACAGTATAGTTGACATACGCGTGCCAAAAAATTTATTTTACATGAAAAAAAAAAGAAGTTTATTTTAGAGCAATATTGACGGCGCGAGATGCGATTTAGTCGGTAGTAGATTTAGTCGGTAATAACCTCCTTTCTACTTGTTTTCTCTCTCGGCATTTTGGGCGCGTGGAGGAGAGGTGGATTGGCTTAGCCATCAGGTTGAGGTGGAAAGAGTGTATGACCACATGGACTTTGATGCGCGGAATTTAAAATACATCCTGCACCATCAATATTGTTTTATTATTAAAGTCCGGCATAACCAACCTCTGCTGCGCTGTCATCGCGCGACGCAACAGAGGGTTGGTTGCACTATCTCTCCACGGGGCGCGGTGCTGCTGGGGCCGAGATGCGCTCCAAAAGCAAATCGAAACTTAAAACCCGTCGAATTTGTGCGGTTTTTCAGAAAGCCGTAAAATGTTTCGCGTGCCTTCTATCATTTTGAAATTTGTTGATTTAGTGTTTTTCGATGATGCTGAGCAATTTTCTAATTGAAACCATGCCCTTAAACCCAATATTAAGAAAGTTAATTACGCAAAAATAATTAACAATCTAATTATCCCGGACTTTAATAATTTTCCTAAATAGAACCCTGGCCCAGGACCAAAACGACACAAGCCTTTTTTTTGTTGCGACGCGTAGTTTCTCGCATTATCGAATTTGTCCACCTTTCGTGAAACACCCTGCATAAAACCATTATAACACAAGGCATTGAGCATTGTGCGCTGTGAGGATAATTTTTCACGGGCTCAATCCAACTTGCATATTCCGAAATATTCGGGTTCGTCCAGTCCGGATTAAACGAGCACTTTCTTGCCGCTGACATCGTCAGTGAAGAGGGGAAACACAATGAAAACACGACGCTCAACCACACACCGCCGCAGAACCCAGGGATCCTGGGTTTGATCCCTCCCCTGCCCGTGTTCGATCTGGATGAGCATTGTAGCGACCGTACTGTCGTGTATCACTACTACGTGCTGCACGTTAAAGACGCCAGGCTAGTGGTTGTAATGCAATGGCTAAATTGCTCATCTACAGCTTGGAGACAAGTCGCCCGTTGAGGCAGACTAAGTTCTAGGCTGTATAACAAACACATAACCCTAATTTCGTTTTTATTTTTTTCAACCATACACGACAATTGTTGAATGGCAGCATGGCCGTCAGATGCACACTTTCGGATACTTTCTGCATGGATTGGATTGGGGTCTGTGGCTTTCCCATTTGTTACTAAATCTAGTAGCTCTAACTGGATCTAGCCTAGTGTCGCGCTCTTGAATCCAATCCAGTCCCAATCCAAGGCTTGACTGGATTTGTCGGATGTTTTGACGACATCCCTGACAATCCCCGATTTTTCCCGGTAATCAAAATTTCCCTGACAATTCCGGTTTTCCTGGTTGCTAGACACCCTGAATAAAGCAGTGCAAAAGCCTACAGACCTTGTAAACAGTAATGCACAAACTAGGCATGCATTTGGCTTATGGTTGCACATCAATGGGCATCCCAAATTCACTAAAACATTGGGCAGCGATATTTATCTTCTAAAGTCCTAACAATGCACGAAATGCAGTGTTTAAGGAGCGATAGTTTTCAATTGCTTAGAAGAAGATAAAACCGTCTATAGTATAGTATGGGTCACTTGACAGTAGGTCACGTCATGTCAATTTTCTCTAGAGTGCAGGGAAATTAAATTGGTGTATAGGTCATGTAAAGTTAGGTCATGTGACATTAAATGCTTCACCAAATTTAATAGGAAACTCAATTCGATGATAGGTCACGTGACATTAGTCCACGTGACATCAATTTCTCCACCAAATTCAGTGGGGACGCACAATTGGTGTTTAGGTCTCTGACAATTTTTCCGCCAAATTTAGAGAGAAAACTGACATAACATGATGTCAATTTTCTGTCACGTGGCCTATACACTAATTCAGTTTCAACACTAAATTTGGCAGAGAAACTGAACTGGTGTTCAGGTTACATGACGTCAATTTCCACACTAAATTTAGAGGAAAATGCACGAACAGACGGACAGATGGACAAAAGTTTGGGACTAAGAGAGTTATGTTAAAAAGCATTTCATGCTTTAATAGTGCTTAAACTAGAAAAAAAAAAAAATCTTTTATTAGGGGGCAAGTACAGCCAAGGAAATTTAAGAGCCTCAGGGGATCCAGGAGGGTATCTCCTGAGGAATGCCCATGCCCCTAGAAACCCAGTATCAGAACCCATGTTTTAATTAACACCACTGTACCTCAATGTGGTCGTACAGGGTACGAATGACTGGGTGGGTCTCCATGTTTTGCTGAGCCGACTCTTGTGCAGCTACCTCCGGAGGCATGGCACTCTTGGCCAGCATAATGCCGGTCCACGTCCAAGATCTGTTCAGTGAAGCCGCAAGAGGGATGATGGACACGGAAGACACACAGGTAGTGCGAAGAATCGTGGGCAAAGGAGTCATCATCGACCTTCTAATAGAAAATACAAGTCCAAGTTATGCGAGAGAAACTTTCGTGGAGTCTTTCCCTTAAAAAATTTTGCCTAAAAAACAAAAAAACCACAAAAAAAAAAACAAAAAAACCCATTGATTTTGAAAGGCTTTTTAGTTAGGTCAACCAACATCTGAAGAACATAGTGTAGTAAGGGTAAGACAGCTCCTAAGCCCAGGAATACTAAATCATGATAGATTATCAAAGATCAAGTGAACGTATGCAGTTCTACATGGCATAAGTTCAAACTTGTTAGGAAAAAAGAAAACAAGATTGGCAGTAAGCTTTTACCTTTATAGAGGCATCAGCAGAACCAGTTGCAACCAGCTGACCTGCAATAGGCAAAAAAGAAAAGAGTTTTGAAACGAGGAACATTAATTCAAATGCAAGTGTTTAGGATTATCTGCCTCATCAGTTATTTCTACACTAAAAAAAAAGCCCCATTCTATAGAAAGCTTAAAGAAAATTTAAGAACTGCATTAAAGAAGAAGCAAAAAATGAGGCTCTCCCCAATAAAAATATGAAGGACCTTTCCCTGGCTAATTCATTCCGTTAGCTGCTGCTTTTGCTGTCATCTCACATGGGAAACAATATCTGTAAGTGCCAGATGTCACAAAGCATGAAGCTTTTTGCATTCCAATTTCAGCTTCTCCAATGTTCAGAGTATACCCAAAAGCTCCAGGCCCTGAATAGAGGGAGAGAAACGGCTCCTCCTGCCCTCTTGCAATAGGAAACTTGTCATATTTTCTCCCAGTTTCCTTCTCCCACCCCATAAGACTGAATTAAAGTAGAGAGCAATAGAGTCAGAAATGGGGAGTAAATAAAAAAGTATGAAATTTTGAGTTAACAGAGTTTGAGCTGGATAGTGTCATCTCCATCGCTGGATTAAACAAGGCACCAACCACCCCATATTTTGTTGATTACCTACTTGTTCTCAACAAGGGCTGTTCTGTTCTCACATACAAATATTGTATACTAGTCATCAACTCTCCTGGCAAACTCACATTATTTAATTGCTAAAGATGCCAATCGCATGCTAGGTTACTTACTGCCGCAACTTCTCAAGGGCTCCTTCATCATTAAAACGACTACTACTGTACAAGACCCTAGTTAGATCCAAGCTTGAGTATGCGAGTTCGGTGTGGGACCCAGGCCATGAATTTCTTGTTAATCAAATTGAATCCATACAGAATCGTGGTGCACGTTTTATTTTGTCTAATTCCTCAACGCTTTTCCAGTGTATCATCCATGAAACTAACTTTACACCTTTCAAATCTTTCATTGGGTAGAAAATTATCTCTGTTTGACCTTATTTCACAAAATTTATCATCACAACCAGCATCTAAGTGCAGAGCTTTTTTCTGAACCATCGTATGTATCCCATCGAAACGATCATCATCACAAAGTTAATCGTTCCTTCCAGTCGCATGAAGCTCCTTTTGATTCTTGCATCCCAAGGACTACTAATGACTGGAACCACCTGCCCACCCTCATCGCCACAATCACAGACGGCTCCCGCATTCAAGTCTGCCATTGAAAACTATTACTTTAACTTATATATGTTGAATTCTATTTTTTTGTACCTTTGTTTTTCTCCCCACTCCCTTTTTTAACGCCGTGTGGCATTGAAGGTATTGAAATAAATAAACAAACAATGTAGGGCATTATTATGTTCATGCTTCTTGCTTCGGCGATTCGCTCTTCGGCGTTCATGCATGCTAATGCCGCAATCTCATTCACTGCTGCTGTCAGTGACTCTAGAGGCAAACCAACGACTCCATGACATCCAAAGTTTACAGAGCAAGCTAGACGTGGTACTTTTAGAACAGCATCATATCTGTTTTGTGCATCCTACCCGGGTAATGACTCTGTGCAATCGATTGTCATCGTGTAACATTTGTGGGGAAGCAGGATCCGGAGCCTACCCACGCAAAAAGAAAATAGGTCTTACCGTCACGACTGAACGTCCCGGCTCTGCACTGCGCCTTGTGCGATGTCACGTAACAGGTTTCATACAGTGCTGGTTCTGGTGCCAAGGATGGAGCTGCAATCAAAGTACAAGAGGGGTGCTAAACGCATAACAGTGTTTTCAAGCCCGTGCCAACAAAGATAAACACCAAGCACAGCTTCGAAGCACATCTGCACAAATTGCTTAAAAAATGAAAATTAGAAAGAACAAAACAGCATGCTACAACATGCTCCCAATAACCTACCTTCAGTTTCATACCCAGATCGATTCCTGGTCCTGTGTAAGGCTGGTCCAGTGCCGAAAATTTGATTCCCTTGGTTTCTGGACAAAATGAAGTAGCAGAAAGCATCATTACAACAACAAGAAACAGAAAAATGTTAATCTTTGTAGACTGATACAAAAAGAAAAAAGAAGAAAATTTCAGTCCCAGCAGAGGGCTGGGGATTAATTTCCGCCCCTAGGGGTCTTTGACATGCAACCAAAATCTCGGTTACACAGTGCTCTTCTCCGCACAGGCCTCTGCCAGATTGCGGGCACCCGGGATGAGATTCGAACCCGCCAACTGGGGACCCGTAGGCCATCACTTTGCCTCACAGTCACCGAGGCGGCTCATTTTACCTTCCAATTGGTCGCCAAAGCTAAGAGCCATCTGCACCAATTCCGCATCTATAATTTTACATTACTCCCCCAAGGAGTACCGAAGAGAAACGAAGTGTCTGAGACGTGGGTATGGTGTCCAGAACGTGTATCCGACCAGTCTGTTTAGCGTCCTTTCTGCCCATGCATTGCAAGTGGTCTTGAAGCGGCAAAAATGACGTCCCTAAACCCCGGAGTGTTAGTATATCGTCGGATGTCGCGACAGTGGCGGTTAGAATAAAAGTTCTAAAAATAAAAGCTTGAGAGAACGCGAGTGTCACTGTTGTTGAGGTGTCTTGACTCCCGGCTGCTGAATCTTCAGTGTTCTGTCAAGCTGGAGAGGGACTTGCAGCAGAGACGGCGTCTGCCACATCCACCACCGCTACTGCGACGCCGCCAGGATCGTGGCCGGCGACGACGGGACACTTTTATGACATTGTCGGGCGTGAAATCGAGGGACCACTTTTTAGGACGTTGTAAACGCACTGTTAGGAACACGTTCCAGGCACCACAGGCATGAGGCTGGGGTAAAGAACTCCTAAATTCAATTCTTATTGGGAGCGTGCAACACTGAAAGGGGAGCACGCCGCTCTTCCTCAGAAGGTAGTTGGCAGTGCCACTAACGACATTGTCCGCTTCGCTTCACATAGTGAAGCGCTAACCGCTCTGACCTCTTTAACGCGCCCATAGCGTCTTGGCTGCGTTTGCACCTTCCCGCGGCTGTGATTCTCGACCTGTCTCTGGAGTGAAAGCGAATCCGAAAACCCACCCGTGTCCAGCGTTGCCCCGCATGTGTTTTTGTGTCGTTCGACCCGCAGGAGTGGCTCGGAGCTCGGGTTCAATCGTGTGTCACGCAGTTTTAAGAGTCAATGACAGCAACACACGGCCCCATTTCTCGTTTATCTGGGCCGCAATACGCCTCCACGAAGTGTCTGTGTGCTAGACGGTCCGGAAGTCACTACGAGACGACATTCACCAGTGCCAGTAATTGATAAAATCTATGTGAGAAATATTTTTCAGTGCTCTTATTATCAAAGTGGTCTTCACCTGCCGGCAGGTAGAGTGGACGTACTGGGACTAAGGTGGTTGCGGCGGTTTTCGTTAACGCATGGAGGCGATTTGTGGTTTCAATTTATGCGTCTCGTGGTAAAAAAGTTATGGCCAAATGTGGCCTTGAACGTTTTGTATGGCACCGTGCTCAGGTAAGCTGACATTCATTTGAAACAAAGGTTGGCTGCTACACGGGATTTCTATGCCAGTCCGGCCGTGTTCAATGCAAAATGCTTTTGTTAGGAGCTGCACCGGGGCGCCACTGTCTCGTCACATACTTGCAACAGTCACCAACAGAATGAGAATGGCAGGGTACGTCTTTCGAATGCCCGGCCTTCAGAACGTGCTCCATGCCTTCCGCCCTCCTTCGGCTGCGAGGGTGTGCTCGAGCTGCACAAGATGCCAAAGCACTGTCGAAGGTACGAAACTCGCACTGAAAACGGGACAACGTAATTTTCCTCCCTGTTGCTCTAACCTGGTCCGTGACTATAGATGGGACGGAGGGTAGACAAAGCAAAGCGTGTATCTGCCACTAGAGGCAGCAGTGAAAAATTTATAACAACCATACCCTGCTCAGTGCGTAGCCCGGCACTGACGATGTTGAGCAGTCGGTCAGGACGGCGGACAAGCTGGATGAGCCTTGACCATGTTGGAGAGGCTGACGGCGAGCGTCTGGTGCCCATCGTAGAAGAGTTGGCTTCAGAGGGACGACAAGGAGAACGGTTAGTACGAGTCAACACCTTTCATTTCTCCACAGCCCTCAACGTATTTGAAAAGAAACATGCGAGGGCCGGTTTGTCGGATGAGGCACTATGCTAGGCTGTAGAAATGGCCAAGATCCAGAAATCTTCTAGGCCACTTGGCACAAAGAAACCGCGGCGGACGCTAGAAGCTGTCCCGGCCAATCCAGCGCTATGAACGTGTCACGTGGCTACAAGCCCGCGCGTTGATGCTCCCGTCCCAAAGGTCACGTGACACTTACACGGCACTGGATTGGTTCTCCATGGTCTCGGCAGCATCCGCTGCGGTCCGTCGTTAGGCGAAACCGAGTACAGACTGACGATCGGGCGGAGTACACCAGCGTCCCCGTGTTCCACTATTGGCAAAAAGAAAGCAGGGCTCTGCTACGACTTCCAACACAACAAGAGCTGCACAGGTGCATGCGGTACTGGTCTAAAGGAAGCATAATATGTCAATAAAACAGTGTTTGCGTGATGAGTCTCGAAACGAACGTCGCAAAACGGTGCTACGCCGGCACTTGAAAGCTCCGACAACATATTTACGAGGCATCCTGACCTAATCGCACGATGAGAACGGAGTGTACTGGTATGTACTTGAACGGTTACAAGTTCGTGAGACCATAACCGTACTTTAATCGGTAATGATTTAGATAAAATTTGCCCAGAGGCGGCGCATGTGCGCGAGGATACACGACAAGTAGTAATGTTATGAATTGCTTACCTAATGATGAGCCTATACAGCGTTTCGCGGTCTTTGATGCTAACTGTGTTGTTCAACATAGCGCACAATGCAGAGGATCCTTATGAATGTGATATACTCTTTATTTGTTGCGGCAACCGGCACAGGGCCACGACGATCAAGCCGAAGAACGCGAAGAACGAGCCTGTACGTAAACTTCCGGTCGAGCTATGGCTTGGACTGGCTTGGCTGACTGGACCGGTAGCGTGCTTCCTCCGACGCCCGTCGGACGAGTGGGGTCTGTGTGCAAATCACTCCTCCGACGCCGGAAGTGACGTAGTCCGGTCGGAGGAGAGACGGCCGTGTGGAAATCACTCCTCCGACGCCGGAAGTAACGTATCATCCCCGGCCCCGGATGTTGCCTTTGTTTGTTATGACATGTGCCCTACCATGTGCGTTTGCCACTGTAGTCTTCCGTGGTCGGGTCGTCGGGTCCTGCCCCGTACTGTACGTACCATTCCTTCCTGGCCGCTCTGCCGTCGGTTCCGGTCACGCAAGCTATTTTGACAGATTTTCGCACTCTTTCAAGCGTTTTGTTTAGCATTTATGCCTCGAGTTTTGGTCAAAAACCGAGGCTAGAAGCGCGAGCTCATAGCATTAATGCGCGAGAGCTTGTGTCGGCGAGATGTGCCCTGAGCGAGGAGCTCGCGCTTGTAGCCTTGTTTTCCCAGGTGTCTGAGAGGCAAGCCGATATTGATGTTGTCATCCTGCACGTCGGCACTACTAACTCCAATATTAGTGCAAGCGTGTACTTACATCGACAAATCTCGTCGTCTAGCTGCTCTGTGAACGCAATCCAGTGATGCAGATCGCCTTTTCTGCCGTTTTTCCGAGACGGGAGAATAGGTTCTGCTTATTGAAATGGCAGCTAGTCCCGCTGCAGAAATACAGGCTCTGAATAACCGATACCGAGAGGTGAACTCGCTTCTGCGAGTCGTGTCGCAGGGAAGGGTTCAGGGTTCCTCGACGGGCTGGCTGACGAGTGGCACCAGTGGATCGGCCGCGGCGGCGTCCACCCAAGCCGGATGGACAACAAGGTACGAACGTGCATTATGAAGTTGCACTAAAGAGCGCGAACATAGAACGGCAACGATTGCCAGGATGGCCGTAAAAAGGGGGACCTGAAAATTGACCCGGGCACATGGCGAGCTGAAATGTTGGTTGGATCCAACACTGCACAAAATGGAAGGTAGACCAGTCTTTATTGTCAAAAACCGAGGATGAAAATAAATAATGGGTTCGGTGAAGTCCACGTTTCCGGGTTGGAGGGACCGTAGTGTAGCTCAGTGAGGAACGTTTCAGCTGCCTCATTAGCCAGCTGCGACAATCGCCTTTTGAGAGCAAGGATTCGTGCGAGGTGAAAGATTAGCCGCTGGCGTCTGTCAGCATCAGTTAAGACGTCCTCAGCTTCTCTCTGCATCGCGTGGAGAAAGGTGCTCACCCGTGTTTCCGCGTTGCGCAGGTGAAGTCCTGAGAGAATGCGGTAGCGCTCCCACCTTGCAATCCAGCATTTCCAATTGCTTGTGTCGCAACAATCGGACATTTCCTGGGTGCCCTCCGATCGCTGAAATGCGTCTTTCTGTCCTCGAAGTTCACCTCTACCACCATGGCGTATTTACAGCTGGCTCCAAGGAAGCGCAGATATGGTTTTGACATTTGGCCGATGGCTTGCTTTCTCTACCGACTACCGCGTCGACAACGCGTAAAACTAAATAAATGCGCGCGCGGGTCATGGTGGCCGGCTAGCGGATCCAATTGCCCAAATCATTGATTTATTTAAAAAAACGAAAAAAACTAGGTTTTTTAATAAATTTTTAAATTCATCTTTATATATGTACATAAATGTTGATTTCGGTACACACCTTTTATGCCACTAATTATATTCCAATTTAGAAAAAAATTATGTACATTAAAATTTTAAATAATTTTATAAGAGTAAAGGTATATGCACTATGTCCTGCACCTCGACCGGAAATGGCTATACGCACTACGCGGAGAGCTAATGCCATTTGGGTCAACCTTTCGGACGGCGCATGTATCACTGGTGAGCGTGTTAAGCACCCACCCCCCCCCCCCGGTCTGCGTTCACGCCGCTTCGCGTCGACTGTGTGCGGCTGCTAATAACAAAACTTAACCCACTCAGCCCCCCGTTGTACGTGCCACTTCACGGCGTCCAGCCAGCAACCCAAGCTCTGCTGTCTCCGATTGTACCTCTGGAAAGGGAGTCCCCATACCATTTGGTTCCTCAAAGTTTCGTCAACAACATTGTTTTTTTTTTTGTTTTTTTTCCTTAGTGTTATTTGTCAAAAAGAAATTTCGTAAATATCGAAATTCATTAGCAAAGATCAATCCACCCGCAACTTGCCAAAATGGACGCAGCATGTGAACCCCAACTGGGAATGGGAAAACTGTTTAAACTCCAACTGGGAATTCCTCCAACCAGTTAATTCCTTAACTGGTCCCAGTTCAGCCCCACCCGTTCCCCAACTGGGCATGGTCAAACCAGTTGACTCCCGATTGGGAATAATTCAAGCCATTTGACCCCTTAGCTAGTCCCAGTTGAAACCTGTTGAGATGCCAACCTGTCCCAGTTAGGCCTTTTCGCATGGGTGCCTTGTAAAGTTTAAAGGCACAGCACTTTTTCTGTGAAATCTTCAAGGCAACATCCTTAACAATTTGAACGACTGAGGTTGGGCTGACAGTCCGCTTTGGTGCTAATGTCAAGTACTGTGTGCAGGTCCTCGCTGTGTTCATGGGCCAGCAAATGCGGAACGTCCTGGAGAAGATGGCCAGGGCCAGGATCAAGCAGGACCACAAGGAGACAATGCCAGGGCAAGAGTGCCAGTGACATCATCTTTGTGTCACGGCGCAGGCACGGGGTTCGGAGCTACCACAGCTGGCTCTGCTTGCTCGAGCGGAGCCGGCTGCACTAACGCCAATCCACGTGCCAAGCCGTAGGTGCGCAAAGGAGAGGGCGGAACAATGACTTCACTGGCACTCTTGTACAATGTTTCAGGTTCAGTTTGGTGCCGTATATCAGGGTGCCATTTCTCGACCCCGTAGCACCTACTAAGAACTTTTTTTTTGTCGAAATTTGACTGCACTGCTAGAACATATTGAGGTTTAGCTTCAATTCCCCCAAAGCAATATGTGTCCAAGTGTAAATTAAAAAGTTAATTCAATAATTTTAGTTTCTTAGCTAACTAATTACCTAAATTCGCCTTTTTTCTAGTGGCCACCATGGCCTTGTGATGTTGACTCTAGATGTCTATGGGAATTTCTCTCCTTAGCTATCTGCAAACATGTTTTAATTTTTTTACATTGAGATGACCATTGTATTGATACCGTTTTAATTGAGCCATTTATTGAGCTTGGCAGAGATTGGCGCTTCTCCGCGTGCACCGGAGCAATGCAAGAAAGCTAACCACAGGAGCACGGGCGCTTCTCCGCATGCACCCGAGCAATGCAAGAAAGCTAACCACGGGAGCACAGGCGCTTCTCCGCGTGCACCGGAGCAATGCAAGAAAGCTAACCACGGGAGCACTGGCGCTTCTCCGCATGCATCGGAGCAATGCAAGAAAGCTAACCACGGGAGCGCTGGCGTTTCTCCAGAAGCACCGGCGCACAAGGGAAAAGTTACCAAAAGAGCGCGGTGCTTTCCGCATGCACCGGTGCAATGTGGGAAGGCTTACTGCGAGAGCACAGGCGCTTCTCCGCGTGCGCTGGTGCAATAAGGAAAAGCTTAACACGAGAGCACTGTCGCAAAGTATTAAGCTTGATACTAGCATTATATTGAGAACACCACAGTTTGGAGAGACGTGGTTGATTACTGCACTGTATAGGCAATCGTTCACAGCATTTTCAAAAATATTTTTTACTACCAAAAGAAAATGATAGACATTTACAGCTTTCTGTTATGCCGAATTAGAGTGCAGCTCTTGAGGAGGGGAAGGGGAGGGTGCCCCTCCTCATCCATACCCTATCTTGTGCTCGTCCCCTGCTCCTCTTCCCCTCCTTTCCTTATCCTCCTGCTCCTCTCGAGGTATTTTGATTTTCCAATATACCGTGCTAAACAATCTTAGAAAGATATACAGGGTATTTCACGAAAAGTGGACAAATTCGATAATGTGAAAACTATGCGTCACAACAAAAAAAGGCTTGTGTCGTTTTGGTCCTGGGTCAGGGGCCTATTTAGGAAAGTTATTAAAGTCTGGGATAATTAGATTGTTAATTATTTTTGTATAATTAACTTTTTTGATATTGTGTTTAAGGGCATGGTTTCAATTAGAAAATTGCTCAGCATCATCGAAAAACACTGAATCATCAAATTGCAAGAAGGCACACGCAGCATTTTACGGCATTCTGAAAAGTCGCACATATTCGACGGGTTTGTAAGTTTCGATTTGCTATCGGAGCGCATCTCGGCCCCGACGGCACTGCTCCCCGTGGAGAAATAGTGCAACCAACCACTGCTGCGCTGTCCTCGTGCAACGCAGCAGAGGCTGGTTGCACTATTTCTCCATGGGGTGCAGTGCCGTCGAGGCCGAGATGCGCTCCGATTGCAGACCGAAAGTTACAAACCCGTTAAATATGTGAGATTTTTCAGAAAGACGTAAAATGTGTTTTTGATGATGCTGAGCAATTTCTTATTGAAACCATGTCCTTAAACACAATATTAAACAGTTAATTATGCAAAAATAATTAACAATCTAATTATCCCGGACAATAATAATTTTTCTAAATAGGCCCCTGTCCCAGGACCAAAACCATACAACCCTTTTGGTTTGTTCCGACGCATAGTTTTCTCAATATCGAATTCGTCCACCTTTAGTGAAACACCCTGTATATATAAATCCTGGTATTCTCGCTCACCGCTCGTCCGGAGAAAGGAAATATAGTTCTCACATCTGGAAGCTCCACTCTAAGTTCTGCCGGTGCCAGGAAACAGGACAGCAGGAGCAAGGCGGGGAACAAGACTGCGTTAAATCAACAATTTGACGAAGCACGTGATACTCTATGTCATCCTATGTCATCGCACATGTGAGGTAATTACTACAGGCAACAAACACCTATTGCACCTGGGTAATAGCAAATTGTTACAGCCTATGCCATATGCATTGATGTTCCTGCTTCTTGCAGGCACGTCCGCCATATTGTGATATCAAAGTGTCGACAATGTAATTTTAGAGTTGGAGTTTTTGAAGATGTCTACCGATGCCTTTGTAAACTGAGCTACAGGCGAACTACAGCTGCACTGCTTCATGTTCTTTCATGTGTAACCAGTCATTTTGTACGCTTCTATGTTTGCTTACTGTGCACTATCTCACCTCTCTCGGGTTCAGTCATTATAAAATGCCATCGCTCTGCCTCATCTTTATATATCTGCATCTGTTACAATGTACCGTCGCCATTTGGATAATCTTACATTTGTCTGTTGACTGAATGTGTGTTTAGGATTTTCTTGTTTGCTGGTTGTCATGTTTGTGTTGGTACACCACGGGGAAGACCGATGTGGTTGTTTTTGGGCGGCCAAAATAAAGATGATTATTATAACCCTGTTGCTGACCCTCCTAATTTGACGGCCACAAGTGACAGCCCTTTTTTGCCTGCACTATCTATTGTCACCGTAGTGCTGGCAACTCGTTTGCAGACATCTCTGGACTAGTCAAGCCTGTCAAATCGTTATTTGTAAAGAAAAGTGGTGTTACATATTTCCTCGTGTCTCTGCGGTACAAGGCAGCGTTTGTCTGCCTGATCGACGCGTACACAGAGTCGCAAATACTTCCTTAGAAAACTCTTTTCTCCATTATAATCAAATGTATAAAGAACTTAACATTGCCACTCTTTCTGAGCATTTGTGCTTCCCACTTATCTACACACTTCTACAAGCATAAAAGCAGCAATATTAGGAAATTAGCTATCAAAACTTAAACGCAGTTTGGTAAATCTGCATGGGACATGGTCTGATTTATTCGACTTGTAGGTTCGGTATCCATCGGATCAATTCCAGAAAACCAGACCATACCAAATTTCACCTGCAGAGCGCAAAGATATCTAATAGCAAATCAACGAAATGTTGGGAAAAAAATGATTCAGTCCATCTTCATCCCTTGGCCATCCACCATTGCCCTCGTATAAAGAATTGGGGGCTCAATGTCGCATGCAGCAAATGAAACAATTGGCAGTGGCCATGCACTGATACACGAATCGGCAGGATGGAGAATAAAAATTAAGTGATTTAAATTGCAATCGAAATGATTTAGATTATGATTTTATTCATGCATGGGTAAATTACTTCCAAAATGTAATTCAATTACTTTACTCCTAAAGTAGTTTAATTACAATTACTACTACCTAAAAATAATTCATTGCAATTACAAATTACTTCTAAAAACGAATGCAATTACTTTACAATTACTTATTTCTGAAAGTGACACTACTTGGGCCACATAACTTTAAACCAGTTGTTTAGAATGCAACGCATTTGTTCATTCCTTGCCCCAATGTTTGAGGAGGCTTAAACATTGCTGTATAAATGTCACGTATTGTACTTTCCTTTTATAAATTTTGTTAAAGCAATGATAGAACCTGACAGTTTGGGCAATGAAGTCCTACGTTCTTATATTTTAAATAATATAAATCAGTTCATATACTCAAAGATGCCAGATCGCTAAAGTAAAATTGGGTTGACACGCTATTGTTAGCCAGGCAAATAAAAATGTGACAATTAGTGATATCTAAATATTTTAATCGAGTAAATATAAAACTACAATCCACACGCGCTAATACGAGCGCATTCACATACAAATGTTTCTTCTTATGAATTATTTACATTGAGTTGAAATCATAATGGCTCAGAAATATATAAGAACCGAATTTGGGCTCCTGAATCAATGGTGACAATATTCACAGGTGTGAGGTAAGTCTCAAGAATGCTTATGCAAATAATATACAGGAAATAAACTTTAAAATAATACAAAGAAACAAACGTGAGAGTCCTGGAAGGGGGATGTAAATAACTGGCAAAAAATAAAAATAACTTTATATGCAATTAAAATATCCAACCTCGACGGAAAGCTGAAGCTCAATTGTTTTCTTTAAATATATTGGCATATTTACTCTATTGCTTTCTGCTTGCATCACAAACGGCGGCACACGGTGCCATTGAGGTAGGCTCTAAAGAGGATTGTCTCAGCCCGCAGTGTAAGCAACAAACATGGTGACACTATTTTTTTGTGCGTGTGTGTGCATGTCTACTATGTGTGCGACTGTGTCACCGAGTGCTAAACCGCTTGTGCGAGCACTGAAGCTTTCAGAGAGGTTCCGTCAGCACCAGAAAGCCTTGCAAAAGTAATTGTAATTGTGCCTCAGAGTTTGTAATTACTGATGCTAGAAAGTAAATAAATTACAATTGCAATTCCTTTTAGCAGAAAGTAATTAATTACAATTACAAATTACCAGAAAAGTAATAAAATTGCAGTAGTTCAATTACTGTAATTGAATTACTACCCAAGTAAAAATTTAATCACCGATTCTATCATGTTGATTGGAATCAAACATTTTGATATAAGATATCTTGAAAAACATTGACTTTACCACTGAAACCTCAATCATTTTATTCTTTTCAGGTGCATTTATATTTTCATTCCATGTCAAATAATTATTAAGTAATACTGTTATGAGGATAAGGAGCAAATATAAGACTTCGTTGAGGCAAAAGTAAAATAGAGAATTGAACGCTCTCTCTACTTTTCAGCTCGTTCTTCAGGTATAGCAAAACAAGGGAAAGGGTAGAGTCAAGAGCAAGAAAACTATCCGTGCATGAACAAGCATACAAACTCATATACCAGCAGAGAGAGGTATAGAAGCAGGAAGACAGACTAAATATATGGTGGTGGTTGATCTTGCATATTCTAGTGTATTTAATATCTTGAGAGAAATAATATTTCTCTCAAATGCATTTACCTTTTCATTCCATGTAAAATAATTATCAAGTAATATTGATATGAGATTAATGAGCAAATATAAAACTTCTTTGAGGCAAAAGTAAATCAGAGAATTGAACGCTCTCTCTACTTTTCAGCTCGTTCTTCAAGTATAGCAAAACAAAGGCAAAGGGTAGAGTCAAGAACAAGAAAACTATGCGTGCATGAACAAGCATATGAACTCAGATACCAGCAGAGAGAGGTATAGAAGCAGGAAGACAGACTAAGGTATATGTTGGTGGTTGATCTTGCATATTCTAGTGTATTTGATATCTTGAGAGAAATAATATATCTCTCAGAATGCAATTTAAATCAAATCGATGATTTTTTTTCTTTTTCTTTTTTTAATTTTGCCAGTGAGAAAACTGTAATGTCCAGTCAATCAATGCGGCCTATTGCCATAAGTGCTCTTCGGAGGCCGAGATTCGCGTACGGATTTCTTGCAGTAAATGTAAATAATGAAGTCTTTTAGGCCTCTTTTCCGCAGTGCACAACTTCGTAAGGTGAAGCGCACTTGCGGGTTTCCTGCTTTCCTGCAAAACACAATCTTGCAGGGAGAAGCGCGCTTTTGGGATGTTAGGTCTACTGCTTTCCCATCTCCTTGCAAGGGGCAAGTATGTTTGCTGGTTCTTCGCTTTCCCACAAGGAAAATGCAGGGGGAATCGAACTTGCGGGTTACTTGGTCCGCCGCTTTCCCGCCGTACAGCAAATAGAAGGGGGAAACCCTCTTTCCAGGGTATAAGCTTTTTTTGAGTTTCAAACTGTTCCACAAGGCAGATTCTTGTAGGAAGGACCACTTTTGCGGGTTTCGCTATTCTGGATAGCGTACGTTTGTAATGACAAGCGCGCTTGTGGGCTTTTCACTGCACAGATGTCGTAGAAAAATGTCCTTCCAGGGGCAAGCAGACTTCCGAGTTAATTGTATTTGTGTCTTTAAACCTCTACTTCAGCAATGTTGATAGTGTGATGAAGCACGTTTCCTCCCAATTATAAGGTTAGTACAAATAAATGCTGTACAAAACACGCCTTAGCCTCAGCCAGGACTCTGCACTCAGCATACAATGTATACATAAAAGAAAACGCATGGTGGTATAGCTATTTAATTTGAATTATTAAATCAGTACAAAACAGTAACAATCAAAACTTTCCGTGGTGAGGAACACTTCAAATGTTAAAATGTTAAGTTGCATAAGCAACGATGTACTAGAATAATACTTTCTTTATATTGCTTGCCT